>CAIGQQ010034213.1:250313-260779 GCA_903798035.1 Danio albolineatus
TAATATGATTCTAGTTCTAAATATGCCAGAAAAAGATTTTGTCATATAGAAACCACTGACATCCATAGTAGGAAAAAGACAATGGAAAAAGTCAATGATTAGAGATTTTCAACATTCTTCAAAATATCTTTTTTATGTTTATTAAATCAAAAGAAAACTCAAACAGTTCGAAACAAGAATCTTTATTTTTGGGTGAACTGCCCCTTTTTAACTATTTAATTTTGGTTATATTCTGGTTCTAAAGATGTCTGAAAAAAAAAAAAACATTTTATTGTAAATAAAGAATTGACGCCCATAGCAGGAAAAAGACTAAACAAATGAACACCACTGAAGTCAATGATTAGAGATTTCTAATATTCTTCAAAATATCTTCTTTTGTGTTCAACAGAAGAAAAAAAAGGTTCGGAACAAGTCACTAGTAAGAAATTGATGGCAGAGTTTATTTTATTATTATTATTTTTTTTTGGTGAACTGTCCCTTTAAATAAAGTCCTTTAATATGATTCTAGTCATAAATATGCCAAAAAATATTTAGTGATATATATAATCTATAGCTACACACGACCCCAAAGCCAACAGACATGGACCAGAAACCACAAAACTCCAATTTTGATTTTACAAGCGCTACAAAAACAGATCAATTCTGAATAACCACAATCCTGGCTGCTCTTTATGAGTTCTAAATACAACACTGTGGCCTCAAGACAAAAAAGGGCTCGGATTCCACTCCGACTAGTCAGTTTAACACGGAAAATCCCACCGTCTGAAATCTGGAACGTGTTATCCTCATATCTTCAGTGATATGAACAGATGTTTTTATTACGCGGATATAAAGAAGCGGAAGTGTAACGAGTCATTGACTAGAACTGATGCAAGCGGTCACTGCATTTGAACTGCGGGTATTTCTCCAAACAAAAAGCGATGAGAAGGCAAATATCACATTAAAATCTCCCTCAAGAGGATTTCAATCACAGTTTTTGTTTTTTGTCACCTGGAGCAGCTGCTTTTCATAACTCATTTCTTTGACAACGCGTTCAAAGACACACACTGTTGCTGTTTCTATGATACTAATATCATTGTGTTTTTCGTGACGGTGGATAATGCTGAATCAGCCGTTTTCCGATCTGTTTGACAGCTGTCAGGCCTCTCAAAACATCTATAAAGATTTCAGGAAGTTTGATTTTTATCACCAGGGCTGTAAATCAGCTGCGTGAGACAAATATACCTTTGTGCTCCCAACCTTTGAGCATTCCCATTGTTCTCAATTGATTCCACGCGTGAGTCACATTCACTGATCTACAGTATGTAGAATATCTATGAAAGATCAGCGGTCACATTTTTTGGTACATTCTAAAATAATGAGGTGATTGTTTGCTTAATGTTAATCTTTGGCTTTTGGTTGGAGCTCTCCCATCAAAACAAATATACTGTAAGAGTGTGAAAAGAAATAAACTCCTGAATTATGACCGCTATAGCACTTCTTCCCTGAAGTAATGGATATTAAATACAAAATTTTAAAAACAAAAAATGCATTTTCTGTATATAATGATATTTTGTTACAATAAAAAATGTATTAATGAATCCCACATGAAAATATACTAATTTATTGAAAATATTATAGTGTTTTTAAACCATATACTGCACACTGTAAATTAGCATATATACACACTTGAAGTCAGAATTATTTGCCCCCCTTTTATTTTATTTTTTTAAATATTTCCCAAATTATGCCTGACAGTGCAAGGAAATTTTCACAGTATGTCTGATAATATTTTTTTCTTCTGGAGAAAGGCTAGGCTAAAAGCAGTTTTTAATTTTTGAAAAGCCATATTATGGTCAAAATTATTAGCCTAAATTAATTATTAGCCTTATTTAAGCTATTTTTGTTTTTGATAGTCGACAGAACAAACCCTCGTTATACAATAACTTGCCTAATTACGTTAACCTGCCTAACCTAATTAACCTAGTTAGGCCTTTAAAAGAAGTGCCTTGAAAAATATCTAGTAAAATATTATTTACTGTCATCATGGCACAGATAAATCAGTTATTAGAAATGAGTTATTAAAACTATTATGCTTAGAAATGTGCTGAAAAAATCTTTAACTGTATATATATATATATATATATATATATATATATATATATATTATTTCTTAAACATTATATTACTTTAAACGGCTTAAAATGTCAATAAATGTCACTTTGTTAAACCGTAGAGTTGAATTTCAGCATCAAAAGTCGACAGAGCATAATATAATTCACAATCATAAATAAATGCAAAACACAAAATATGTAAACTGTTAATTAATAGATTTTTTAACAGCATAAAATACGTATATTAGGCGTTTGTCACTGCGAACATGCTTTTTTTGTGATGAGAGGTGCCTTTTTTTGAACGGTTTTCTAATGGTTATGAGTGTTTTGTGCACTGCTTGTGTATCCTGCGCGCATCATGTTTTTGTGCTCTGAGCGTCGGCAGTTGAAAAAGTAAACTCTGAGCAGCAAAACGTGCGACTTTTTCATTCACAGTCACAGCTTTTTCGTTCTCCAATCAAATGAAAGCAGAGTGCAACGGTTTCCGTTGAGGTGACAGCGGTGTTTGTGTAGCCAAGACGACTACCAAGACTTTGAAAGATGAAGGAGAGACTAGTGATCACTGTTTCGAGTTATCCGGAGCTGTATGACTTCACAAATCTTGAATATCACAATATTATTAAAAAAACAAATCCAGGCTCATTCTGAAAACGTACTTTCAGAAAACGTAAATTTTGGTGTGCCTTGCGTTCTCAGAACAGAAAAGCACAATCAGTGTCCCTCTTAAGGAGGTTGTGCACCAGATGCGCCTCTAGGTGCCATGGCGCAACACGCACATGACATTTGAAAGTACAAATTTTGCTCACTTCCTTCAAGAGACTAAGAACTACTGCACAAGTTTGGAGTAGAGGTCTGCGCTGGACTGAATTTTTAGTCCCGCTCCCGCCAGGTTTTATTCCACACCCGACCACTTCCGCTGTATATTCAGCCTTTGTTTACCCGCTCCATGCCCCGTCCCGTTTTATACTCGAGCCGACCGTTCCTGCTAAATTTAGATCTGTTTTTTCTAAAACCTCATATTTAAATTGGGCCCTATCAAAAGAGAGAGATAACAGATAAAACTGTTTGTTGAGCAAGGATTGTAGGCTAAATGTCAGTTTTTTTTGCCCCTTTGTGAAGGCTTAAGTGTTGTCTAACAGTAACATGCGGTGAGGTTTGTGGCTGGTGAGCCACTGACTCCTTTAAAGTTACATTTACAAACATATCCAATCAATATATTTGCCAACTTCCAACTGTTTCATATATCATATCAGCATTAATTCTATACACAGTAGCTATACTGTGTATAGAATTAATATAATAATTCTATAACAGAAGAATGTAAAATTTAAAGCGATTAAATATGCCTCCCAAAAAACACCCAGACAGCCTATAACAAGCGACACACAGCACCACGGCAGATGCGTGTGCTCTCTCATTCACACACACGTTGTTGTTTGTTGTCTGACCGTGCCGCCCCCCTCAAAATGCCGCCCTGGGCGATCGCCCATGTTGCCCATGCCTAAATCTGGCACTGGATAGGAATATTGTTAGAACGCACGCTCCCATTCAAGTTACACCAGAGTTACTGATCACTACCACGTTTTATTCTAAAATGTATTCCCGTGCAGACCTCCAGTTTGGAGAACATCGTTAATAAAAAAGCAAAGAAGACTTGTTATATTATTAAGGAATATAAGATTTTTAATTACTGAATGTTTTTTATGTAGACTCTGGCAGTTTTTTTATATTACTGTATAATTTGTTATTAATAATAAATAAAAGAAGCAAATGAGAAGCATCTTGAAGGGGGAGGGGCATGACAGATACCACAGAGCATTTGATTGGTCAAGATTTGATGAGAAACTGAAGCATGAAGTGACATGAATAAAACCATCAATCTATTTATGCGGAAGTGACAAACTACAAGCTTTGGATGTTTATAGCAAGGCAAGGCAAGTTTATTTATATAGCACATTTCATACACAGTGGCAATGCAAAGTGCTTTAAATAAAAAGAAATAAAATGTAAAGTATAAGAAAATAAAAACAAATAATAAAAAAACAGATAAAAACAGATTAAAATGTGTTAAAACAAGTTATAAAAGACTTATATCAGTTTTAAATTTTCTAAATGCTAATTTTGTCAGTGTTTTGAAGCAAATCAGCATGTCCTTAATACTAACAGATTGAAACTAACATCTAAAAATTCATGGGACTTTTACAGTGGAAAATTAAAAGTAGATAATTTAGCATTATTAAGTATAACATCCTCCAGGAAATCTCTACTACATTTACAACAAAGAATCTTTTTACGCTCTATACCGTGTTGTTGACATTCAAAGCGAAACCTTACGTGGAATCGTTTGGGAAGCAGCAGCCCGATGGATAATGCATAACATTTTTTAGTGTGCTTTTATTCTAGCAATGTAAAGTTACATCTCCTGTCATGTCGAATCCGTCAGGCGGATCTGGAGTAATGAAGCCGTGTTTCTGGGGCCCTGCTGAAGAGTTTTGAGTCTGCCTGATTTTGACAGGATCTCTGTGAGGCACGAGGCTCTTCCTACCATCAGCAGATGCTTAAATAACGGCCGGAGAGGCGAGCTGTTATTTACTAGCTCCAGGTCTTCACCAGGGAGGCGCTTCTGGAGGTCTAACAGAAGGAGAAGGGCCAGATTACGGCCTCTTCGTCCCCGTCTCCATCATCTGTCACATCTGTCACACTCCAACACATGTCATGTGCAATTAAGCGGCGGCTGGTTAACTCTTTCCCTGCTAAAGTAAATCCGCGAGGCCTTCAGGCTCCGGCTAAAAGAGCAAGCGGTAAGACTGTCCTCATCTGTTCACAGGCTGACTGACACCTTTCACATCAGAGATATTTTTGGAGGATTTAATGGACTGGAGAGCTTAAAGCGAACAGGGAAATGCTAATTGGTTAGTTGATTAATTCATTTGAATCTCTAGGCATTCATGCCATTTTTCTTTTCATCTGTATACATAGAGATGTTCAGTTTAAATGTCAATCAATTATAAAGACAGCTGCAAAAATGTAAACAATCATAGGATGGTGATCAAACACTCACAGGACACTCACAAATTTCTAATCAGCCAATCACAAGGCAGCAACTCAATGCATTTAGGCATGTAGACATGGTCAAGATGATCTGCTGCAGTTCAAACCGAGCATCAGAAAGGGGAAGAAAGAGGATTTAAGTGACTTTGAACGTGCCAAACGGGCTGGTCTGAGTATTTCAGAAACTGCTGATCTACTGGGATTTTCAAGCACAACCATCTCTAGGGTTTACAGAGAATGGTCCAAAAATATCCAGTGAGCGGCAGTTCTGTGGGTGCAAATGCCTTGTTGATGCCAGACGAGTAGAATGGCCAGACTGGTTCCAGTTGATAGAAAGTAACTCAAAATAACCACTCGTTACAACCAAAATATGCAGCAGAGCATCTATGAACACACAACACGTACAACCTTGAGGCAGATGGGCTACAGCAGCAGAAGACCACACCAAGTGCCACTCCTGTCAGCTAAGACGATTGAAAAAACATTGCCTGATGAGTCTCGATTTCTGCTGTGACATTCGGACGGTCGGGTCAGAATTTGGCATCAACAGCTTGAAAGCATGGATCCATCCTGCCTTGTATCGGTTCAGACTGATGGTGGTGTTGTAATGGTGTGGGGTTATTTTCTTGCCACATTTTGGGCCCATTAGTACCAATTGCATATCGTGTCAATGCCACAGCCTATCTGAGTATTGTTGCTGACCATGTCCATCCCTTTATGACCACAGTGTACCTATCTTCTGATGATTACTTCCAGCAGGATAACGCACCATGTCATAAAGCACGCATTATTTCAGACTGGTTTCTTGAACATGACAATGAGTTCACTGTAGTCAAATGGCCTCCACAGTCACCAGATCTCAATCCATTAGAGCACCTTTGGGATGTGGTGGAACAGGAGATTCGCATCATGGATGTGCAGCCAACAAATCTGCAGCAACTGTGTGATGCTATCATGTCAATATGAACCAAAATCTCTGAGGAATTTTTCCAGTACCTTGTTGAATCTATGCCACGAATATTAAAGTCAGTTCTGAAAGCAACAGGGGTCCAATCCAGTACTAGTAAGGTGTACCTAATAAAGTGGCCAGTGAGTATACATACTCACACACACGCAGCTATTCTCCAGTAACTTACTGTAAATCAATTACCTATTACAGCGAAAATACTCAATTTACATTTACAGCACCATTTATCTATGTATTTGTATGATTAAATGTATTTACAATATTTTAATAATTAATAATATTAATGCTTATGTTATAATAATTAATTGTATTATTATTAATATCATCATCATTATCACTATTATTATTACCATTATCAACATTGTTATAATAATAATAATAATAATAATAATAATAATAATAATAATAATAATAAATGCATTTTAAATGTACCATTGTAACAGTGATGACGTGTTCCAATTATATTTTACGGTCATTGAGAGCTTTGATGACGATTAAACCCCGCCACAAGACCTCACGTTTTTATTGAACCCATCATCTGGAGGTCATTTATAGGTCTGCTTCAAAGAATCAAATCTTTTCATGACACATTTTCACCCAATCATTCACAGCTTAATAAACCTTTAATGCGAGTTTCGCTATTGTTTCTACTGAGGATTCACACACATGAATATATCTAAAAACCTGTACAATACTCAATAAATATCTAATTACCTCCCCAAAACTGTAAACACATGTTGTTACACTGTAAAAAATGCTGGGTTCAATACAATCTATTTGTGTTGGGACAATATGAAGGAATTAAGTTAACATATTAGTTTTTACAAGTGGATTGAACTTAAAACAATTATGTTGTCCCAAAAACCCCTCAAGAGTTGCACTGTAAAAAATGCTGGGCTCCACACAATTGCTTCATGTCTTCCCGATGCAAATTGATTAAGTTAATTTTAAGTACAATTTTAAGCAGATTGAACATAAAATAATTAAGTTGTTCATAAAAAACCTCAAGCAGTGTGTTGATTCAGCTCATCTTAAATACAAGGCTCATTCTGAAAACATAGCCCTATATATCTTTCTGGAGAGTGTCAAATACATCCTAGGAGGTACGTTTTTCTTGCAGTTTTTGTTTTCACGAATCCCCCAGAGGCTGCTCTGTACTCTTTTTGAGATCTCAAATTTCTCTCGCGAGTGCCATTTACGCTTCCTCTTCTTGTGTATATCCTCCAGAGGTTGCCGTCAACTGACTGACTGACCAACCGATAACCCCACCTACCCCTTCCTTAAAACCCAACCGATAGTGTTTTAAAAAGCACCGATTGACCAGCATCCATCCTCTTCCTTAAACCCAACCGACAGTGTTTTAAAAAGCAAACCAAGAAATAGAAACGCCCCCTGATTTTTACCACATTTCTGATTTTACCACATTATCACCCTGTTATTTACTTGGTTATTTTATTTTTTGGCCTTTGTATTTTCTTTTGGAATCGTTTTTTCCCAGACTCGAATCCTGTCATCGCGATCAACTCTTCTCTGCGTCTCAAGTCTGTGGACATGGCAAGCTACTTGACAAACTGTTAACAGTGGGAAAGCTTCCCATATAGAGGTAAGCAGTCATCTGGTAAGTGCAAAAAGGAACGCATTAAGCTTAGTTTATACTCGACGCGTCAGCTAGTTCGCTTGAGTGCGCGCGGCAAATATGACGTCGTCGCGCAATTTCCGGATGTTTGCTTTGGGTGCGCGCGACATGATTTCGAGATGAGTGAGTTGACATGAGTTGACATGAGTTGAGTTGGATATGAATCACTTTGAAGAGATTTTGTCTGAAACGGGTACGACTGTACAGACATATTCATGATCCGTGATCATAAAGATAACCAGGTGATCAATAATTCTTGGCTAGAAATTGCAACAGCAGTGGGAAAGGAGGAAAGTTTCTGTTAAAAGATGAGTTTGTTGAAGCCAAAAGAGGCCAATGGAGACACAGGTACACACTTACAGAATATGTTTTTCCACCATTCATAGGTTTAACACTGATGTATATATTACAATTGAATTTAAAACAATTTAATAGTTACAAAACTATAATGAAGTAACGAATTATTTCTTTGATAACTGGACAGGAATATTTGAACCAATCGGTTTACAACATGATGCCGTTTTTCTAGACTTTATGGTAATGGTCAGGAATGTTGGATTCTTATTGTCTTTTTAGCATGAGAAGAGGAGAAGAGAAACTAGCCAGACAGTAATGTGTGAATGGTGGAGCAGCTAAATAAATAAATAAAACATCTGTAATATTTAGTAAGTGTACTTTTTTTGCTTTTATTCTTGCCATAATAAAAATATATATTTGTTGAGGAACCCATGTTCTGTTGTCATTAATATTTTAATACACTTTATTAGGTAAAACTGTCCGAGATATGAACAAAAGCAAGTGATGCATCAAAGTTTGATTTAAAAAAATGTTGAATGGTTACATAAATCTTTATAATAATTAAAATAATTCATACAAATAATAAAAATAACTAGTTTAATAAACATCAATAATATTAATGATATGACGTAGTTCCTGGAACTTTCTACTTCTCTGTTTATCTGTCTGACTTTACGGTCAGTTTCATTTGAGCGCCACCTGTCGTTTTAAAGAATATCACAACAGCGAACGCGGCGAGTATAAAAGCCTTGTCCGTTTCGCGAGGTGAGGCACTCAGCAGAGGCGCGTGATGCGGCGCCAGGCGAAAGTATAAATCCAGCTTTATACTGCCCAGTAGCATTCGTTTTGAAGACGAAATGCAGCCATACAGTACGTAGCTCTACTGCATAATTTGCGATCTCCAGAAATGTTCTGTATATAGGGCTATGTTTTCAGAATGAGCCAATGATGTTTAAGTAGCTTGAACAAGCAGCAAAAATATTTAGTTTAGTGTGTGTTATCTCAGCTCATTTAAATAAGTAGTCTGAACAAACTGCACGCGTCATTTTTCGAGTGCAGGATGTGTAAATATACCAATAAGATCATCATTTTGAACACAGCTGTATCAGAGGATCTTAAAACAGTCGTCTGTGGTAAGCTTACACATAACAAAATATTACTCAGACATGCACAGCGGGGCATATGGCATGATTAACCATAAGATTTACCGCAAGGTTCACTGACAGTTTGTGGCCCATATTTCCACATGTCACCCGGCGCAGCTGCCAGATACAGTGAGCTCCTCAGCTGCGGCCTGTGTGATTGCAGCCGACAGGCCAGGATGTTCCCGTTTCGTGTGAACAATAAGGCCGTGGAGGCCAGGTATGGAAATGTTTTTATCATTAACCATCCATCAGTCACGTCCCAGACAACAGAATGGGCCTAGGAAAAATCAGCTGGAATTCAGCTCAGGCAATTGGGTACAAGAGGACCACTTCCTGCATTTAAAAATGTCTCTTATTTCAGGACATGCCTGCTGCCTGTTATTGTACAAAGAGAAAGAGAAAAAAACAACAGTGCTGGTCCTAAATTTGACACGGGAATGTCAATAACAGCATTCCATTGTCCATTTTTTAGGTATAATTTTACACAGAGATAAGAAATAGAAGTACAGTACAGATGTGCATAATATTATGTATTACATGGCTCCTTAATATTTAGAAACAGAGCAGTAATCTGGGGTGAGTTTCTCAAACAACAACATGACTTGCGAATGAACTAGTATGATGCATCATTTGGGAAAAGAATGATGTAGTGACGAGTGTTTCCCAAAACCGTAGTTGCTTTGTTGCAGATCCATCATTTGAACCACGTTATTTATTATGTAAAACGTCCATAATGATGCTCTAAATGGGGTGGAGTAACGTCTTTCGAGAAAAAAAAAACACAATTTTTTGTGCACATTAGATTGTTTTACACGCACACAAATTTAACCCTCTACTGCATGCATTTTTATCGATCTACATTAAAAAAAAAAAAAAATATATATATATATATATATATATATATATATATATATATATATATATATCATTCATTCATTTTCTTTTCAGGTTAGTCCCTTTATTAATCCAGGGTCGCCACAGTGGAATGAACCGCCAACTTATCCAGCATTTGTTTTACGCAGCGGATGCCCTTCCAGCCACAACCCATCTCTGGGAAACACATCCATACATTCTCAATCACACACATACACTACAGACAATTTAGCTTACCCAATTCACCTGTACCGCATGTCTTTGGACTGTGGGGGAAACCGGAGCACCCAGAGGAAACCCACGCAACCACGAGGAGAACATGCAAACTCCACACAGAAATGCCAACTGGCCCAGCCGGGGATCGAACCAGCGACCTTCTTGCTGTGAGGCGAACGTGCTAACCA
>CAIGQQ010034213.1:320761-335761 GCA_903798035.1 Danio albolineatus
AAAAAAAACTAATTACACTTGAAAACAAGTGTTCTCTGGTTTTGTAATCTAGCTGAAATAAAACACCTAAGACTTTCTCCAGAAGAAAAAAAAATATTACAGGAAATACTGTGAAAAATTCCTTGCTCTGTTACACACACACAAAATGTTTTTTTTCTGCATTGTAAAATAAAAAAATCTCAAATTTTACGTTGTTTTTTTTCCGGGCAGCTGGGGTGCTGGAAAAAAAGCATAAAATAACGGGCATTAAATTACAAAAATTTACCGTAAAATAATGAATATTAAATGACAGAAATTTACCCTAAAATAACGGATATTAAATGACAGAAATTTCCTTACATTTAAATTTCTAGTAAATTTCTGTAATTTAAAATCTGTTATTTTACGGTAAATTTCTGTAATTTAACGGCCATTATTTTAAGCTGCCGGAAATAAACCGTAAAATTATGGATTTTTTTTACAGAGTGCTTTTTCAGAGTACTTACTTTGACACAATCTACATTGTAAAAGTGCTATACAAATAAAGATAAATAGAATTAAATTGAATTGTATTTAGCCAATTAAATTAGTCAATTGGCTGATTTAATCAAATATTTAACAACAACAACAACAACAACAACAACAAAAACAACAACAACAACAACAACAACAACAACAAAAACATTAGATGATTAGTCTTTGCACAAACACCTCTGCTTTGTTGAACGGGTTTTTGAAACACACACTCTTCATCCGCCATGGTCCGGACAGACGTGTTTCAACACCATCTCCGCTCTCTAATCACACAAACAGAATCGAACTTTTGCGAACAAACCCTTTCTAAAAATCACATTCAATCATCCACCACCCTCGGTATCCCGTCTCCAGGTTCGGCATTGAAAAGATCACAGCGCTTTTTTCCCTGACATTCTCACTCAGCCTTGAAATTATGTTTAGTCTCATTCCTCCCGAACCATTTTGAAGAAGATCTTTTCCGATCATTAGTTCACACACTTCCTATGCGGCTCCATGATTATCCCGAGTCTCTGGAAGGAGCGAAAAAGTCCTCGTTTTCATGCATTATCACTAATGTAAAATAATTCAAAGCAGCGTATAAGGTTTTTTTCCAGACATCCGACCCTATAAATAATCAAGGGCCCATTCAAACCCTCTGAGTAATTACTCGCGTGTGGTGACAGCTGAAGGCAGGAGGAAAATGACAGGCCTCCAATGGGGAGATGTAGTGTAAATTTTATGAGTGACAAAGAAGATTAGCACGACGAATGGCTACATGCTACCCTGACCTCCGTGTGGGTGTTCGGAGATGGAGGTGAACGGCGGCTACATCTCTCTGCGTTTGTGTCCACTGTATTTATGTCTCATTGCGTTTGATTTGTCAAGTTTTTCCGTGCCAAGGTCTTGTTTTATAAATATTCAACATGGCTTTGAAAAGAAAGACTGGAAATGCTTTACAATAAGGTTTCATTTGATAATCTGAAGTATTGCATTAACATCAGATGATAATGAGCGAAGCACTTCTTATTCTTGGTTAACGTGAACTTGTTGACGTTTTAAGAAATGGAACTTTTGGATGTAAAACATATTACAGGGGAGCTATCGTGCAAAAATCACCTTTAAAAGGAGTTTAATCACAGTTGTGTGGCAACAGTGTGTGAATATAGCTTCAGGTACAAATCTATTAATATTATTTTTTTATGATCACACTTCATAAGTGTCTGTAGAATTACTTTGATTGACATTCTCTCTCTGTACGTGTCATCAGAAGGGGAAAGCCCCGCCCATTAGAGATGATCTCTCCCTCAATAGCATATGACTTTAGTCTTGTTTTTGAATCTGCCACTATGCTGACACACAGGTATTTGTAGCTCCACCCTTTATTGAAAAAAGCACAATCTCATTATAATTTAAAGCGACAGTCACCAAAACAGCACAATTAGCACCAAAGCCTAAAATGGGCAGTTTCAAAGATGTACAAAACATTATTTGTGTGGTATTTTGAGCTAAAACTTCACATACACACTTTAAGGACACCAGACACTTATTTTACATCTTGTAAATAGCAGGCGTATAAGGTCCCCTGTAAAGTAAGTTTGCATTGGTTATCATAACAATGCAATTTGTATTTTTTTTTACCACAAATTCATTTTATTTTGTTACTTTTAACGTTTATTTAATAATTTAGGGAATTAACAAAAAGTATTAGCTGAAAACAAAAGCTGAAAAACAGGAGCTTATGCTAATTTAGATCTAAAAAGCTCTCTTGTTTGTTTTATTTTTTGTTCTATCTTTCTTTCATTCATTTTCTTTGCGTCTTAGTCCCTTTATTAATGCGGGGTCGCCACAGCGTAATGAACCGCCAACTTATCTAGTATTTTGTTTTATGCAGCGGATGCCCTTCCAGCTGGGTCCGTCATGTTTTTGGGTCATCTAGAAACATTTCCGTTGTGTTATGTGGCTATTTGCTGCGCCTTTCTTCCATTGTGTTTTGACCAATTTGCTGCGCGTTCTTCCGTTGTCTGTGTTGTGAGAATTTGCAACAGGTGTGCTGTCAAATTGATGAAGATCGTTTCTTAATTTGCAGGTGTTTTTTGTTATTGCATGTGCTTTCTTAAACTGCAGCGCGTTAAGATCTCTCGGCCACCGTAGATCAGGGGCTTCTGATAATACATCAGGGGCTTAAGCTCCCAAAGCCCCTCCCTCGCAACGCCACTGGAATGAACCACCAACTACTGTGGCATATGTTTTACCTATACACTTTCGCATTCACACACAAACACTCATATACTATACAGCCAATTCACCAATAGCACATGTGTTTGGACTGCACCAGAACTCTCGCAACATGCAGAGAACATGCAAACTCCACACAGAAATGAAAACTGGCCCAGCTGGGATTCGAACTGTGAGGTGACAGTGCTAACCACTGAGCCACCTTGCCACCTCTATCTTTATATACACATTTTCAGTGTCAACGTTTTATTGTCCTACGGATTTCCAAAAGTCACCTAGATCTTGAAGAACCTGTAAGTGAGTAAATTAACAGGAGATTTTCCTTTTTAAGTGAACTAACTCTTTAAGTTAACTAACATTGACAATCCCTGACTATAAACGGCTGCAGACTGAACGCAGCAAACAATTCCACGTGTAATCTATACTGTAACTGTGATTACACTAAATTACAAAACCCAACCCCTAAACCCCACCCCCAGAAACGAGATCTTGCCACCCAACACAAGATGTGAGAAAAGACAACACGGGTGTAATGTGTAAACGACACTGACAAAGTCATCGCGAAGCCTCCTTAGTGGAGCGTGATCGCTTTTCTGCTCCGACATGCAGTCTTTTCAGAGCGCTGCTGAATGAGGCCTCAGTCTGCACAACTCCACTCATCTGCCATTGATACTGCTTTGTGCTACGTCTCCAAAGAAAGCTTTTGTTCACTCTGTAATTACAGTGGTGCTTCTCAACTGTACTTGCTTTTTTTTAAATCTCTCTCTCTCTCACACACACACACACACACGCACGCACACAAAGTTAGTGAGTCTAAGGGTTGTTAGAAATTGTGCAATAATAATGGCTACACATAATTTTTACAGTATCTGTTGCTTTGTTTCAAGCAACAATACCTGAACTTTTGGCTGTACATATTTACATTAATAAGAATGATAAATAAGAATGATAAAAAAATTGTGAATGAATGATAAATAAGAACCTACTGTATGCTCTATACGTAGTGCTACACAAAGAATTATTATTAAAACACATACAACATAGGTTCTTTGTGTTTACATAATTCTGTGTGCCCTTCCAGCTGCAACCCATCACTGGGAACTTTTATTTTGAAATGCACGCATGACAACCGATCCCTTTGGAATCGACGTGGAAAGTGTCACGTTGCCGAGCAACATAGAGAGTCAGCTCGTGGAGCTTTCATGTGATAAGACGCTGAAAAAGAAATTCAGTGAAGTGCGATCAAACCCATCCCATTCAGAACTACGTATTTGTATGAAAGTGGCTTCTCTTCCTTGGTGCAGCTTGACTCCAAGCAAAGGAACAGGTTGTACATAGAGCACGATCTTCGGATAGCACTGTCTACCATCACCCCTGACTTTGAAACTCTTATCACATCAGTAAAGCACATCCTCAGTTATCTCATTATCTTCCCAAATTACTGTTAAGTGAAACAGATGTTTGTAATTGCTGTCATATTAGAATATTTTAATCATTTTACTGTAATTTGCTGGTTTGTTCTGTTTAACAGGATCAGGGTTTATGTTTTATTAACAGTTCAGTTTTGTTTATGGTAACGACCTTTCCTTACCCTAACCACTGTTTACAGTGTTTGTTGTTTTTACTTTGTCGTTTACTTTGTCGTTTACTAACCCCCCCAGTAGGATTCCTAGTGAACTACTCTCTGAAAGCAAATGTAATGAGTTTGCTCATTTCTTTACTGATAAGATCAATAATATCAGAAAGGCAATCAGCTCATCCAATCAGCCAAACTGTGTCGACGTCAGACAAGCTCAATCTCAATTTCAGAAATCAGACATTATGTCTGATTTCATGGAAATTGATGGTAAAATCTTAGAAGAGATTGTGCAAATTATGAGAACATCAACCTGCGATCTTGACACGCTGCCCACATCATTCTTTAAAACTGTGTTTAACTGTCTAGAAATGGATCTTCTGAAAGTGGTGAATGCTTCACTTCTCTCAGGGATTTTTCCAAACTCACTTAAAACTGCAGTAGTTAAACCCCTCTTGAAAAAGAGCAACCTGGATAACACCCTACTGAGCAACTACAGGCCAATCTCAAATCTCCCTTTCATTGGCAAAATCATTGAAAAAGTTGTTTTTAACCAGATTAACAGGTTCTTAAGCTTGAAGGGGTGTTTAGACCATTTTCAATCTGGTTTCAGAACACATTACAGTACAGAGAGCGCCCTTATAAAGATAATCAATGATATCCGCCTAAATACAGATTCAGGCAAACTAACAGTGCTGGTATTGCTGGATCTCAGTGCTGCATTCGACACTGTCGATCACAGCATACTTCTGGATAGGCTGGAATACTGGGTTGGGCTGTCTGGGACGGTCCTCAAATGGTTCGGATCGTACCTTGAAGGGAGAGGTTACTATGTCAGTATAGGTGACCATAGGTCGAGGTGGACACCCATGACATGTGGAGTCCCACAAGGCTCAATTCTGGCACCTCTCCTGTTCAACCTTTATATGCTCCCTCTGAGCCAAATAATGAGAAAGAACCAAATCTCCTACCACAGCTATGCTGATGACACTCAGATCTACAAAGCCTTACTGCCTAATGACTACAGCCCCATTGACACCCTCTGCCAATGCATTGATGAAATTAACAATTGGATGTGCCAAAACTTAAATAAAGAGAAAACTGAAGTCATTGCATTTGGGAACAGAGATGAGGTTCTCAAGGTGAATGCGTACCTTGGCTCTAAGGGTCATACAACAAAAAATAAGGTCAAGAATCTTGGTGTGACTCTGGAGTCAGATCTGAGTTTCAACAGTCATGTCAAAGCAGTAACTAAATCAGCATACTATCATCTCAAAAACATTGCAAGAATTAGATGCTTTGTTTCCAGTGAAGACTTAGAGAAACTTGTTCATGCTTTTATCAGCAGCAGGGTGGATTACTGTAATGGGCTCCTCACTGGCCTACCCAAAAAGACAGTCAGACAGTTGCAGCTCATCCAGAATGCTGCGGCCAGGATTCTGACCAGAAGCAGAAAATCAGAGCACATCACACCTGTCCTCAGGTCTTTACACTGGCTCCCAGTTACATTTAGAATAGATTTCAAAGTATTATTACTTGTCTATAAATCACTAAATGGCCTAGGACCCCAATATATTACAGATATGCTGACTGAATACAAACCTAACAGATCACTCAGATCATTAGGATCACATAAACTAGAAATTCCAAGAGTTCAGTCAAAGCAGGGTGAATCTGCTTTTAGCTATTACGCCCCTCGCTGCTGGAATCAGCTTCCAGAAATGATCAGATGTGCTCCAACATTAGGCACATTCAAATCAAGACTGAAAACACATCTGTTTAGCTGTGCCTTTACTGAATGAACACTGTGCTACGTCCGACAGATCGCACTATTGTGTCTTTCTTTTCTTTTCATTCTTTTATAACTTGTTTTAACTCATTTTAATTTGTTTTTATCTGTTTTTTATTATTTCTTTTTTTCTTATACTTCAATTTTATTTCTGTTTATGTAAAGCACTTTGAATTGCCACTGTGTATGAAATGTGCTATATAAATAAACTTGCCTTGCCTTGCCTTGCCTTGCCTTTGTAATATTTCTATAATTTGATATATTTTGTTAAATGTCAGCAATAAAATATTGTTTATTTGTAAGTCTTGCTGATTTTCTTATGATTTTTCTTTCACTACTTGTGTATGTTAACAAATAAATACAAATTAATTATAATTCCTAAAATTATATTACAGTTCCTAAAAATTTGGGTCGCGGCTTGATGACCATGTAAAAATGTGGGTCCCGTGGCCAAACCAGTTGAGAACCACTGCTTTAGAGAACAATACATTACCTGACCAAAGTCTTGTTGTCGATCTCAGTTGTAAGAGCAACAAATAATAACTTGACTTCTAGTTGATTGTTTGGAAGAGTGGCAGAAGGTAGATTTATCCAGTGAATCATCTGTTGAGCTGCGTCCCAATCATCACAATACTGCAGAAGACTTATTGGAACCCGCATGGACTCGAGATTCTCACAGAAATCAGTCAAGTTTGGTGAAAAAAAATCATGGTTTGGGGTTACATTCAGTATAGGGGGTGCGAGAGATCTGCAGAGTGGATGGCAACATCAACAGCCGGAGGTATCAAGAGAGGGCACAGGAGAAGGCAAAAACTCCAGCCGATAGCGCTCCTTATCCTACTTCAGCCTCCACATCAAAGTTCCTGAAAGCAAAGAAGGTCAAGGTGCTCCAGGATTGGCCAGCCCAGTCACCAGATATGAACTTTATTAAGCATAACTGGGGAAAGATGAAGGAGGAGGCATTGAAGATGAATCCAAAGAAACTTGATGAACTCTGGGAGTCCTGCAAGAACGCTTTCTTTGCCATTTCAGATGACTTTATTAATACGTTATTTGAGTCATTGCAGAGATGTATCATTGCAGAGAGTCATACACAATATTAATTTTTTTTCCACTGCACCATGTTATTATTTGTTGTTTCTTATAAGCTTGGAAAGGCGAGAAGATATTTGTTAGGTAGTGTACATGTTTCACATTGTTCATTGCCCAAGATTTTTGTTGCTGGCACCATTGAATCTGACATTTGGCACTGGCACGTGTGACTAAAGGTTTAGCTACAGTATAGCTCCCCTGCAATGTATATTGACCCTGCAGCTCCTGACAAACAGCTTTGGAGGAAATAGGAGAGTTGAGGTGCACATTTAATTTTGCAGTGAGTTGGGTTTTATAACTGTAATGTATTTTAAAGCATTTAAAGCAAGGATTACACGGACACAATGTGTGTAAGTTCTGTAAACCAAACCCATACCAATACTAAGCTATACAATTGATGTCCCTGTAAACCACATAAACCTGTATACACACACACACAAATATGCGCAGGGTTGGTGAATGGTGGTCAGAAGGGCTAACATGATGGGATTGATGGAGAACATCAGGACAATCCCCAAAGCGTTGTCGTCTTCTCTTGCAGATGATCTTGCAGCACGTCCCGCTGTAAGCGAGAATTACAGGGACACAATGGGGTGGTTTCCTGGACCAAGATTAAAATAAGACAGGACTAGGCCATAATCTAGAATAGCTAATCATGTTTTTAAAAATGGCTTTCTGAAACACAGATTAAGTACAGATTACTAACACCTGGACTATGGAGTCCTCAACTAAAATACACTTGATTAATTTAACACCACCTGTGCAAATCCGGATTAGCTGGATTGAGGTTGCCTATAAAACATGGAATGAACTAAAAAAAGGTTAAACTTGCATGCAACTGAGAAGCAAATAGCAATGGAAGTTGAAAAGAGAGTACGATCAAAGAACTTTTCTGAACATAAGAAAAGTCTTTTAAAGCAAATAGTTTGGAGACATCATGTTATCGAAGATAAACTGCACACATCGGCTGTTGAATCAAGGAAAAGGAATGCCTGATCATCTATTTGTAATGAATTTAATGCAAATGAACACACATCTACAAGAACAATACAACAATTTCAGGTAAGAATCATTAGGTTTATTATGACTTCTTAAAATCACTGTTGTGTTTATAATAGTTATTTATTACAGGTGTTGTGGAAAAATATCAAAATAAACCTAAAAAAACTGTTGCTGAAGCTCGAAGAGAGAGGTTTAAGACTGGAGGAGGACCTGCAAATAAAGACTGTGATGTGTTGGATGAGTTACTGACAGGAATACTGGAGAATCAGCAACCTTTGGAGAACATACCAGATGATGACCATCTGGACAGTTCAGATGGTGGATCACATGCACCTATATTAAGTATTTGAATTTGATTTCGGCTTTTGTTTCTCTCCTCTCAAACTTCTATTTGCTTCTGTCATATGATGTCAAACACTTTCCCATTTATTCTGTATTTATTTAATCCTATATGAACTGTTCCTGTTCTCACGTCGACTAAACCACTTGTATGCATGTCAGCCTGGTTGTAGCACAGTTGTTCAGCTGTTGTTGGGTGCAAGTATGGTGTAAACAAGAAATCTTTCTGAGCATACCCACTGTCACCAAGCAATATTCCATTATGATCTCTTTTTTCAAATTGAGCATATAGAGATGAGTTGAGGAAAATTCGGGAATCATGAGTTGCACCTTTCCACCGTGCAACAATGTTTGAAAACTCTAACTGGGGAGTGCATACACCTTGGACATTTATGGAAAACCAGTTCTTTTGGTTCCTGTATTCCTCAGCATCTGGAGTAGAGGGACGCTTAATGGGAATATGGGTTCCATCTATGCAACCTATGACTCCTGGGAAATTTCCATATTCATAAAATAGTACCTTGTAGTTAACCTGGGTTCTAGCATCAGGGAAGTTTATGTAATGTGATTTTAATTCACAAATGGCCCTGCACACTCTGTAAATGACTTTACAGACTGTTGGTTCACTTACACCACATCCCCAGTTTCTCGATGAAAAGTGCCACATGCCAAGAACCTTAAAGTTATGAGCACCTGGAGACAAACTAAAATAGGCTGTCCTCTTTGGGTCACAGATGAAAGCCTGTGTTCTAAGAGTGAAATTATCTCCACTGCATTTACTTTATGCATGTGGAAATGATCTCAAAAACTTGTTTCATCAAAATGTTGCAATGGGTCACTTCTGTCTGCAAGAACTGGCCTGACTGGTGAAAAGCACTGATAATCATTGACATAGTCCAAATTATCCTTGTGTCCTCAAAATGAAATTAATCTGAAGATAAACCTGCCTCCTGGTAGGTTTAATTTAAACCTCAATTTAGTCCTGAAGTTGCTCTTGTCCTCCTCCAGGAAATTAGCCTAATAAATTCTGGACTAGACTAAGTCTTAGACTTTTTAAAACCATGACAGAGAAAGCGCATTTCTGTTAGTCTGATTTAAATAGCCATTTTAGTCTAGGACTAGGCTTAATCTTGGTCCAGGAAACCACCCCAATATGTGTAAGGTCTGTAAAGTCATACCCATACCCATACTAAGCTATACAATTCATGTCCCTGTAAACCACATAAACCTGTATACACACACACACACACACACACACACTCAGGGTTGGTGAATGGTGGTCAGAAGGGCTAACATTATGGGATTGATGGAGAACATCAGGACAATCCCCAAAGCGTCGTCGTCTTCTCTTGCAGATGATCTTGCGGCACGTCCCGCTGTTCCAACAGGCTTTTCGTCGGGTTTTGTCTCATCTTGTCAAGTGTCTGACATTCTGATTTAATCAACATCCACGGCTGCCAGCTGAATTAGATCACTATCAAAAATGTGCCCGATACGCCGTGTCCCTCACTTGTCAGAGAGCAACTCATCTGCTCATTTATTTATCACACTCGTCCTCCCATGGAGACACCTTGTAGTCCCACACAGAAACACGAGAGCGATCTGTCCATTACAGATGGACGCTGATCTGCAGATGTGAAGAGGAAAACTCACTTTAAGGCAAGGTGGTTTCCGATAGGCTGTTTATTTTATGCTAATTAGTTTATGTTGTGATATATACACACACACATACATACACTTTATGCTAATGACTTAATGAATAATAATAAAAATAATAATAATAATAATAATAATAATAATAATCTTACTTGTTTGCTGAAAATAAAACAAGAAAAAATAACAAATGAGTTATTTTTATATAAAAAGAAATGTAATAAATAAATATAAAAACAGAACTGATTTAAAGAGTTGAATCAAATAAATCTGTTTATTTGAGCTAGGAAAAAAATAAAATAATAATAAATAAATAATAAAAAAAGAAAAAATTATAATAATAATAAATAAATAATAAAAACATAAATAAAATAAATAAAGATTAAATAAAAAAAATAAAAATAAATTAATAAAATAAAATAAATAATAATAATAATAAAAATAATAATAATAGTAAATAATAAAAAAATAAATAAAATAAAATAAAGATTAAAGAAAAAAATAAAGAAAAAAATTAAAAAAATAAAATAAAATAAATAGATAAATAAATAAATAAATAAATAAATAAATAATAAAATAAAATAAAATAAAATAAAATAAAATAAAATAAAATAAAATAAAAAAATAAATAAATAAAATAAAAGGTGTGTCTGGATGAAGCTGGAAAGGCATCCACTGCATAAAACATTTGCTGGATAAGTTGGCAGTTCATTCTGCCGTGGCGACCCTAGATTAATAAAGGGACTAAGCCGAAAAAAAAATGAATGAATGAGTGAATGAAAATAAAATAAAATGAAATGAATGAATGAGTAAAATAAAAAAATATAAAATTAAATAAAATAAAATTAAATTAAATTAAAAATTAAATTAAATTAAATAAAAATAAATAAAAATAAATAAGATAAGAATATAACAAAACAAAAATAATAAAACAAATAAAATTAAATAAAACATAAATAAATAAAATAAAACAACAAAAATAAAATAACATAAATAAATGACTGAAAATAAAATCGTACTAAAATGAAATAAAATGGATCAATAATAAATATGTTGCTATTAAAGCAGTAATCAAATGACTAATGTGTTTTTTTTCTGTAATAAATTCATTATTTGCCATGTTTACTAAATGTATACTCCAGTATACTCACATCAAACCCCATATGCTCTTCAGTGAATGCAACAATAAGGCCCAATTCAAAAGCATGTCTACAGCATGCAGGCTGAATGTGAGGGGTGCCATGAGAAATGCTTAAGAAAGATGAAATCTTGCACACAGGAGATCTGGACATTTTGAAAGGGATTGGAGAGATGCTATTCATTTCAAAAGTGTTTTTTCATTGCCAGAGGCAAATCAACTAAATGGATGTCAGTCATTGCATCGGGCCAGAACGCCTTTCACCAAACCCGCGCGATTGTGTTTCTGCGTTTCATTCATCTGCAGTCTGCAATATGAGAAAATACGGTGCATGCATGTACACAATTCGTACAAGCACAAGAGCTTTCATATTAAACTGATTGGCCTGTTCTGGGAATGAAGTGAATCGTTCTACAAGCAATGGGGCAAATCTATCCGATGCGTTTGTGTGCTCCAATGGACCACTTTGAGAATTAAATGTCACGTTTTTAATGCTAACTATTACAATGTTGAAATATTTAGCCTGTGCGGTTTAATGTCGAGCATCTGAGCAGCGCGTGAAGACTCGTCCTGGGCTTTTTGTTGCGATGAAACAGCTTCTCTCCATCGCAGTCGATGTAATAATGTGCTTTATGATGAGGAAAATGGAGAGAGAGAAACTCATTGTTTTAAGTCAGCTTTCTTTAAATGTCTTTCTAGTAGTTCGGCTGAGTTTTTGTTTCAGTATGTAGTGAGGGAAATCTGAAATGTGCTGTGAAAAGTGTAAAACTGCAACAAAATAAACTGCAACAAAATAATTGCAATAAATAAAATGGAAAAATCTAAAACAATGAAATATTAAAACCGATATCAAGAAAGAAAGAAATATTTACAACAAAGACTCTCCTCCATGAACCGTCACCTTATCGTGGTGGAGGGGTTTGAGTGCCTGAGTGATCCTAAGAGCTATGTTGTCTGGGGCTAATGCCCCTGGTAGGGTCTCCCAAGGCAAAAAGGTCTTAGGTGACAGGTCAGACTAAGTACGGTTCAAAATCCCCCTTATGATTAGAATGACATCAAGGACCGCGACGTCGCCCGGTATGGCACAGCCGGGGCCCCACCCTGGAGCCAGGCCTGGGGTTGGGGCTCGTATGCGAGCGCCTGGTGGCCGGGTTTTCTCCCACGGAACCCGGCCGGGCTCAGCCCGAAGGAGCGACGTGGGACCATCCTCCCGCAGGCCCACCACCTGCGGGGGGAGCCGTAAGGGGCCGGTGCATTGTGGAACGGGTGGTGGTTGAAGGTTAGGACCATGACAACCCGATCGTCAGGCACAGAAACGGGCTCTTGGGACATGGAATGTCACCTCACTGGGAGGGAAAGAGCCCGAGCTTGTGCGGGAGGTGGAACGATAACGACTAGAGATAGTCGGGCTCACCTCCACACATAGCTGGGGCTCTGGAACTCAACTTCTTGAGAAGGGCTGGACTTTCTTCTACTCTGGAGTTGCTCACGGTGAGAGGCGGCGAGCTGGTGTGGGCTTGCTTATAGCTCCCCAACTTAGCCGCCATGTGTTGGAGTTTTCCCCGGTGAACGAGAGGGTCGTCTCCCTGCGCCTTCGGGTCTGGGATAGGTCTCTCACTGTGGTTTGTGCCTACAGGCCAAACACCAGTGCAGAGTACCCGGCCTTCTTGGAGTCCTTGGGAGGGGTGCTGGAAGGTGCTCAGACTAAGGACTCCATTGTTCTACTGGGGGACTTCAATGCCCACGTGGGTAATGACAGTGACACCTGGAGAGGCGTGATTGGGAGGAACGGCCTCCCTGATCTGAATCAGAGTGGTGTTTTGTTATTGGACTTCTGTGCTAATCACAGTTTGTCCATAACAAACACCATGTTCAAGCATAAGGGTGTCCACCAGTGCACATGGCACCAGGACACCCTAGGGCGGAGGTCAATGATCGACTTTGTGGTTGTATCATCTGATCTCCGACCGTATGTCTTGGACACTCGGGTAAAGAGAGGGGCAGAGCTGTCAACTGATCACCACCTGGTGGTGAGTTGGATCCGCTGGCAGGGGGGAAGGCTGGACAGACCTGGTAGGCCCAAGCGTATTGTGAGGGTCCTCTGGGAACATCTGGCTGAACCTCAGGCCAGAGGGATTTTCAACTCTCACCTCCGGAAGAGCTTTGACCAGATCCCGAGGGAGGCTGGAGACATGGAGACTGAGTGGTCCATGTTCTCTGACTCCATTGTTAATGCGGCCGTGAGGAGCTGTGGCCGTAAGGTCAGTGGTGCCAGTCGGGGCGGCAATCCACGAACCCGGTGGTGGACACCGGAAGTAAGGGATGCCGTCAAGCTGAAGAAGGAGTCTTACAGGTCTTGGTTGGCTTGCAGGACTCCCGAGGCAGCAGATTGGTATCGGCAGGCCAAGCGTGCTGCAGCCCGGGTGGTTGCGGAAGCAAAAACTCGGGCCTGGGAAGAGTTCGGGGAGACCATGGAGGAAGACTATCGGTCGGCCCCAAAGAGATTCTGGCAAACCGTCCGACGCCTCAGGAGGGGAAAGCAGCTCCACATTGACACTGTTTTCAGTGGAAGTGGGGAGCTGTTGACCTCGACTGGGGATGTGGTCGGACGGTGGAAGGAATACTTTGAGGATCTCCTTAACCCCACCGGCATGTCTTTCATTGAGGAAGCAGAGACTGGGGATGCAGGGGTGGACTCACCCATTACCCAAGCTGAGGTCACTGAGGTAGTTTGCAAGCTCCGCAGTGGCAAAGCAGCAGGGGTGGATGAGATTCACCCTGTGTATCTTAGGTCTCTGGATGTTGTAGGGCTGTCTTGGCTGACACGTCTCTACAATATCGCATGGCGGTCGGGGACAGTACCTCTGGACTGGGCAACTGGGGTGGTGGTTCCCATTTTTAAGAAGGGGGACCGGAGGGTGTGCTCCAACTATAGGGGGATCACACTCCTCAGCCTCCCGGGGAAAGTCTATGCCAGGGTACTGGAGAGGAGGATCCGTCCGATGGTTGAACCTAGGATTCAGGAGGAACAATGCGGTTTTCGTCCGGGCCGTGGTACACTGGACCAGCTCTATACCCTCACCAGGGTGTTCGAGGGTTCGTGGGAGTATGCCCAACCAGTCCACATGTGTTTTGTGGACTTGGAGAAGGCATTCGACCGTGTCCCTCGTGGCATTCTGTGGAGGGTGCTCTGGGAGTATGGGGTCAGAGGCGCTCTGTTAAGGGCCGTCTCGTCCCTGTATGAACAAAGTAGGAGTCTGGTTCGCATTGCCGGGAAAGTCCTTACCCCAGGTGGAGGAGTTCAAGTATCTTGGGGTTTTGTTTACGAGTGAGGGAAGGATGGAACGTGAGATTGACAGGCGGATTGGTGCAGCGGCAGCAGTAATGCGGTCGATGTACCGGTCCGTTGTGGTAAAGAGGGAGCTGAGCCGAAAGGCAAAGCTTTCGATTTACCAGTCAATCTACGTTCCTACTCTCACCTATGGTCATGAGCTCTGGGTCATGACCGAAAGAACAAGATCTCGGATACAAGCAGCCGAAATGAGTTTCCTTCGCAGGGTGGCAGGGCGCACCCTTAGGGATAGGGTGAGGAGCTCTGTCACCCGGGAGGAGCTCGGAGTAGAGCCGCTGCTCCTCCACATCGAGAGAAGTCAGCTGAGGTGGCTCGGGCATCTGTTTCGG
>CAIGQQ010034216.1:0-11059 GCA_903798035.1 Danio albolineatus
CGTGACCAGGTGTTTCGAAACACTTTAGTCACGTGACCAGGTGTTTCAAAACACTTTAGTCACGTGACCAGGTGTTTCAAAACACTTTAGTCACGTGACCAGGTGTTTCGAAACACTTTAGTCACGTGACCTGGTGTTTCAAAACACTTTAGTCACGTGACCAGGTGTTTCAAAACACTTTAGTCACGTGACCTGGGTGTTTCGAAACACTTTAGTCATGTGACCTGGTGTTTCAAAACACTTTAGTCACGTGACCAGGTGTTTCGAAACACTTTAGTCACGTGACCAGGTGTTTCGAAACGCTTTAGTCACGTGACCAGGTGTTTCAAAACAATTTAGACACGTGACCTGGGTGTTTCGAAACACTTTAGTCACATGACCTGGTTGCTTCGAAACACTTTAGTCACGTGACCTGGGTGTTTCGAAACACTTTAGTCACATGACCTGGTGTTTCAAAACACTTTAGTCACGTGACCTGGGTGTTTCGGCTCATGCTTCGGTGCAGTGTTTCGAAACACTTGCACTTCGGGATCTCGGCACTGTGTTGAGACATCAGTTTCACGTCAGCCATCCCTACAGGGAGATGATTCATGCTTTATGACATGGTGCGTTATCCTGCTGGAAGTAGCCATCAGAAGATGGGTACACTGTTGTCATAAATTTATGGACATGGTCAGCAACAATACTCAGGTAGGCTGTGGCGTTGTCACAATGCTCAATTGGTACTAATGGGCCCAAAGTGTGCCAAGAAAATATCCCCCACACCATTACACCAATGTGTAAAACATATGCTGCATACTGTAAATTGGTGGTTCATTCCGCTGTGGCGACCCCTGATCAATAAAGAGACTAAGCTGACAGAAAATGAATTGATGATTGAGTTGTTTCATTAATTTGTACTATTTCAAACCATGGGACAGTTTTACATACAGTTCAGCAAAGTTCTAAAGTTAGTGACGTCTTATATTTTCTAAAACATCAGAGTTTACATAAACATAACAATCTTTTTCTTCAAAAATAGTTTTATAAAAAAAAGAAAAAACTTCACTGCCTATTTGTTAACTAACACATACACACGTTACATAAATCAATATTAATGTATTCACCATGTCATCTACTGTATGTTGTAAGAGCTAAAAATAGCTGCATTCGTAAGCTGAGAACCGCTTGAAGTCTCAGACATTGCACAACTAGAAAAACTCACTCAATAGACTCATTGCTCACACACAAATACTGTAGTGAGATTGCTCAAGCAAAACCTTCTCTCACTCTCAGTTCTAAATAATGCTCTTGATTCACTCAGTTTACGCAGCACTGAAAACCTGTCCTCACTTTTTCCTCCCTCTGTTGCCCCAGACGCCTATTTTTACATAATTATGCAATGTCGTTAATGCAACCAAATACATGAAAAGCTTAAAAATTTAAACCGTCAGAAGGTTTGTAATAGTTTTTATTGATGATGATGGTAATTGTTTTGATTTTAATGAATACCATAATATGGGCGCCACGGTGGCGTAGTAAGTAGCACGTTCGCCTCACAGCAAGAAGGTCGCTGGTTCGAGCCTCGGCTGGATCAGTTGGCATTTCTGTGTAGAGTTTGCATGTTCTCCCCGTGGTTGTGTGGGTTTCCTCCGGGTGCTCCGGTTTCCCCTACAAGTCCAAAGACATGTCGTATAGGTGAATTGGCTAAATTGTCCGTAGTGTATGAGTGTGTATGGATGTTTCCCAGAGATGGGTTGCAGCTGGAAGGGCATCCGCTGCGTAAAACAAATGCTGGATGAGTTGGTAGTTCATTCCGCTGTGGCGACCCCGGATTATTAAAGGGACTAAGCCGAAAAGAAAATGAATGAATGAATTTAAAGTCATTACAAAATAGTTCTGTTTGATTTCTTATTTTCAGATCATGAAATTAAATTTCAATAATAACTAAATTCTTGCAAAAATAAACAAAAACAAAACAAAACAGGAAAATATGGTTTGGTTGTAGCAAATTTGCATTTATAGATATGAACATTTAGAAACATTTAAAGTATTTTGGAGCAGTCAACATGTAAAACATGGCTAAATAATTCAAATGAATCATTGCCTTCTGCTGTCTTCATTAGTTTCAGTAACACAGATTTCTGTACAATTTAAAACGGCAACTTTGGATATCTTTGGAAATAGTGCTGTCCTAAAATCAAACAAACAAACAAACAAACAAACAAACAAACAAACAAACAAACAAACATACAAAGCATAACTAAAAACATCTTAGACAAACCTTAGGAACGGTATAGCAGAAAATTTTGGCGGTATGAAAACCTTGACTTTCCAAACCTTGAAAACAGTTGTCGTCCCATGCCTATACTGATATAACCAGGGGCGCCGCTAAGGGGGGGAAAGTTAGGACAATTCTAAAGGCCCATGCACTCTAGGGGCCCACAGAGATCTGCTTTATAATTAATAACAATACTATAATGTAATATAAATTATGAATGCATCTCTAAATTACAAGTAAAACAATTTATTAGAAATAAAATATATATATGGCTTATATCTGCCCCTCGTGTCTGTCACTGTCAAATTGCAGCCCCCTCCTTTCACTGTATGGTTCAGTCCATCAGTAGCGGGAAGAGAGTTGATGCTTTGTTGAGCGCGATTGTCAAAGCAGCGATGTCCTCGAGGTTAACATCAACTGCGTCCCAAATCACATACTTATGCACTATTCTACGCCATTTTGTAGTATAAATAGTGTAAGTACTGCGTTCACACTGAAAACTCTAACAATAATAAGTGCACTTTAATGACCCGGATGATGCACTCAGTATCATTTATGGGTCTCGGCTTATTTATGGGTCTCATTGTAATATAATTTTGTGTCTTATTGATTTTTGTCACTGTTTCAGCGTATTGCACATTGTATGAGACACTATTGCAGTACAGTTATTTAAATAGTCACACATTGGTGTTTTGTGTGTTTAGAAATGTAACATTTTTAGTGAATATTTGATTACTGTTGCTTTTTTTGTACTACATTTACATTTGAACAATAATCATCTGCTAGCTACAGTCATGGCCGTTCTCTTACTGAATACTGATAAGTAGTGGACATAATCAATAATAAAATGCATAGGTCACTATAACTACATTGCAGACAAAGAGTTTGGATAGCTAGCTTGGTAGTAGGGAGCCCATTCTCATATTTTTTCATGGGGCCTAAAATTGCTAGCAGCGCCCCTGGATATAACTATACCTTCTAAATATCCCTTCTGGTGTGAATACTTATCTAACCTGAGGCTGTAAGAATGGCTTTTTAACTCCAGCGGTTCGAACTTTAGTTCTGCAGGATGATTAAAAAGTTATCAGTGTGATGGTGAATACCTGTACACTTCTAGTCAAACCATCCCTCTACAATTTCATACCAAAAACGGAAATAATAGCATTAATAGCGAAACATATCAGAGAGGGCTGATATAATGTGATTGTACTGAATTGCAATATGGAGCAATTAAGTGTTGATGTAAAATCAGTTCACAAATACTTGAAAATGAATTGATTTAATGACAATAACTTGCGATGGTTACAACTGAATTAGTTACAAAATAACTCTATAAAAGGATAAAACATGAAATGATAAAAACTGTAATTGTACCCACACAGAAAAAAAAATCAATGTACATTTAACTCAATTTGAGTTTAACTTAACACTCTTTTGGTGTACATATGACTCCCTCCATACTGGAGTTAAAATAACACTTTCTGAAGTGTGAGATTTGTACATCACTCTTAGAGTTCATTTTAACACTGTAAGAGTTTATTCTTACATCAAACTAGAGTGTGTGTTACCCTTCAAGGTGTTAATAAATTACCTTTTTCCTGTTGGTCTGTGTGACAGATAACAGTGTTGAAATATGTTGAAAATAGTTTTAATTTATTAAATGTTATTTTTTTCAGAAATAATTTGAATGCATTCAAATCTTTGACATGCTTCAAGTTTAAGTAAAACATACTGGTTTGATCACTGTTTGTGCGAAAGAACTGGTTGGAGTTAAAAAAAAAACTGGACCCCCCCCATCACTACTGGGAAATACTTCATATTGAGTTAAAAGTTTAACACTGAAAAAAAAAAACTTTTAAATATACGCTCTTTCACACTCGTGGATTAAAATTTACTCCAGTTTTAACACTGAACAACACCAAAAAATTCACACTGTATATTTAACACTGGAATTTTTGCTGTGCAGCTTAAATGTAAAATAAGTTACCTGAGAGAGAGAGAGAGAGAGTGGGAAAGAGACAGAGGGAGGGAGGGAGGGAGGGAGAGATAAAGTAGGCCTCAAAGAGAGCCTGATAGCAGGAGAGGAGCAGAAGGAAAAGAGTCAGAGCAAAGATCACCACTATTCTCTTTCACCATTATTTCTCTTTCTTGTTGGACATGCGCTATAGGTAAATTGAATAAGCTAAATTATCTACAGTGTACAGTATGCGTGTGGATGAGTGTGCTTGGGTGTTTCCCAGTGATGGGTTGCAGCTGGAAGGATATCCGCTGCGTAAAACGTATACTGGATGAGTCAGCGATTGTTCTGCTGTGACGACCCTGGATTAATAAAGGGACTAAGCCGACAAGAAAATGAATGGATGTATCAAAAGTTACAAGCAATCATGTAACAAAACTATTGGCTACACTCTAAAAAAAAGGTGCTGAATAGCACCAAAACTGGTTCTTTGGCTCGTAATGAGGGAGGAACCTTTTTTGGTGCTATACAGCACCTTAAAAAAAATATGTGCTATATAATACTTTTGTCAAATGGTGCTATTTAGCACCTATATTTTAAGGTGCTCTTAATGTTACTTTACCCTTTCCGCAAATAAAACCGGCAGAAGAGTTATGAGAATTAATTCAATTCAATTCAATTCACCTTTATTTGTATAGCGCTTTTACAATGTAGATTGTCTCAAAGCAGCTTCACATAGAAGGTTATAGTAAATTGAAAATGTCAATTTAGTTATTAGCTAGTACACTCTAAAAAAAAAAGGTGCTAAATAGCACCAAAACTGGTTCTTTGGTCGTAACGAGGGGGGAACCTTTTTTGGTGCTATACAGCACCTTAAAAAATAGGTGCTATATAGTACTTTTGTCAAATGGTGCTATATAGCACCTATATTTTAAGGTGCTCATAATGTTACTTTACACTTTCCGCAAATAAAACCGGCATAAGAGTTATGAGAATTAGCTATAAGAACAAGTGCTTACCAGTAGTATTGGTGCTATATAGCACTTTAAACACCCCAAAGAACCACTGAAAAACCTTTATGGTGCTTTAAATGTTCTTTACACAGTAAAAGTGCTATATAGTACCCTGACCACCTTAAAGAACCACTGAAGAACCACTGAAGAACCTTTATGGTGCTTTAAAGGTTCTTTACACAGTAAAAGTGCTAAATAGCACCTCAAATATCGCAAAGAACTTCTGAAGAACCACTGAAGAACCTTTTTTTTTTAGTGTATATTATTAGCTAGTATATAGCTGAGTTCAGTTCAGTTCAGTGTTGTTTAATATTCACTACTTAGAGTCCAAACACTGAAGAGTAATCCATCGGTGCGCAGCTCTAGCTGCAGTCTAGGCGCCGGAGGTTGGAGAACTGGAGGCTTGTCTGTCCTTGGAGGGTCACAGGAATCCGTCTCTTGCTTGCTACTCCGCCAAGCAGCTGCTCAGGATACAGCGAGGTCCAGGGTTAAGGAGCCTTGGGATCGTCTCGTCACGGGTCTTGGATCGCATCCGTGGCGCTGCATAGTCTCTGGGGGCCTCGGGATGAGTATCCCCAGGTGGAAATAGAGAATAAAGAGAATAATTTGCGTAGCTGCAGTTCATAGTGTATATAAAGGAGATGCGTGGAGCACATTCATGCATCATACCGCTAAGTGATGTATTGAGTGTATGCTTTACTAAAAAGATAGGCCTTTAGTCTAGTTTTGAACTGTGAGAGTGAGTCTGAGCCTCGGACATTATCAGGAAGGCTATTCCAGAGTTTAGGAGCCATAAATGAGAAGGCTCGACCCCCTTTACTTGATTTTGCTATTCTGGGTACTACTAGAAGCCCTGAGTTTTGAGATATTCAAGAGCGGGTTGGATTGTAGCGAGACAGAAGGTTGGTTAGATAAACAGGAGCTAGCATATTTAATGCTTTATAGATAAGAAGCAATATTTTAAACTCAATACGAAACTTAACAGGCAGCCAGTGTAACTAGGATAAAATTGGGGTGATATGATCATATTTTCTAGACCTGGTAAGAACTCTGGCGGCTGCATTTTGTACTAGCTGAAGTTTGTTAATAGAGGAGGCTGGGCAACCAGCGAGCAGAGCATTACAGTAATCCAGCCTAGAAGTCATAAAAGCATGAACCAGCTTTTCTGCATCTGAGATGGATAGCATACTTCGTAGCTTAGCAATATTTCTCAGATGAAAGAATGCAGTTTTTGTGATATAGGAGATATGGTTTTCAAAAGTTTAATTGCTGTCTAATATGACACCCAGATCTTTAACAGTAGAGCTAATGCTAACTCTGCATCCCTCTAGTTGCAGGTCGAATTAGCAATAAGAACAAGTGCTTACCAGTAGTGGTGGTGCTATTTAGCACTTTAAACCCCCAAAAGAACCACTGAAAAACCTTTATGGTGCTTTAAAGGTTCTTTACACAGTAAAACCATTGTAAAGTACTACTGAAGAACCACTGAAGAACCTTTTTTTAAGGAGTGTACTATAAAAGCCTAATAAAGTGGCCGGTGAGTGTAGATGTTAACCTATCGCATCGTTCTTGGCAAAGTCATGAATGATTAATGAATGATGTCTCTTTCTTGACCATGTCACCAAAGCCCAAACACTGAGACATTACAAACTGACCGATCAACATGTGACCACATTGTGAAACCCCCAAACTCCACATTTAACCACACCCTGATCCAATCAGTATCTTCCTTTGGTCCTGTATGGACCTTCTTGGTGAAAACGTTTTGGCTTTTAAAGAAATGCGGATGATAATATTCATTCTTTCAAGGCCATATGCAAATATAGCTATTCATTCATTCATTCATTCATTTTCTTTTTGGCTTAGTCCCTTTATTAATCCGGGGTCGCCACAGCGGAATGAACCGCCAACTTATCCAGCATTTGTTTCACACAGCGGATGCCCTTCCAGCTGCAACCCATCTCTGGGAAACATCCATACACACTCACAAACACACACTATGGACAATTTAGCTCACCCAATTCACCTATACCGCATATCTTTGGACTGTGGGGGAAACCGGAGCACCCGGAGGAAACCCACGCAACCACGGGGAGAACAGGCAAACTCCACACAGAAATGCCAACTGACCCAGCCAAGGCTCGAACCAGCGACCTTCTTGCTGTGAGGCGATCGTGCTACCCACTAGGCCACCGTGGCGCCAAATATAGCTATTCTTGAAACAAAAAAACAAATAAATAAATTAATTAATTAACAAGATTTCCTGAAAAATTATAGTCTTTCATTTATTTAAATTTGTAATAATCCACATATATGCTATTAATGAAACGTATATATTAAAACAGAAATAGATATTGAAATGTAGGCTTTTCTACACACAATTACTTCACATTACTGCATCCAATTTTTTTTAGATTTAACAATTACCATCACTCACTTTTGACCCCCCCTGATCTCTCCGACCAGAATCGCACCCTTGGGTATGATTACTATAGTTTACGATAACTTACTGGATTTACTGTCAGATTTCTTTTTTTTTGTTCATAATCCGGAGGAAAGGAGTTGAAAGTGAATTCAGCGGAACAGTTCCTCTTTTTGTTATTGCCATGATGTAAAGACTCTCATTTCTCTTATATTAATAGGGAACACTTACATTCCGTGTCAGCGTTTTCATCATTTTATACCAGGTTTGTTTTTCGGTTTGTAATCTAGCATCTGGCAAATGTGACATTAAAGGGCACCTATTTTAAAAAATCTACTTTTTAAGCTGTTTGGACAGACATATGTGTAGGTATATTGTATAGACGGTCATTTTGGGCTGATATAAACACACCCAGTCCTTTTATTTTCAATTTAACAGCATAAAAACGGTAGACCAATAGGAGCGGTTTTGAGACCGACCGCAACTTTACATAGGAGTGCGGTCCCCCCGCCCACCGAATTGATTGACAGCTGCGTATTAACATGTCTCCGTAGTAACGCGTATAATCATATCAACAAGACAGGATGTGCGCAAAGCAACCGGGAATAAAAGATCTGTTCAGTTCGCTGTGATCATCAGTCATCATCAGATGTGATCAAGAGTGAGTTTCAAAAGTTTAACACGTGTTTAAAACAGTGCATGTTTGTAATGAACTACAGTGATTCACTTCAGCTTTACTTCATCACCACAGCCGTGTGTCAGGAAAAAAGACACTTCAATCTCGGTTTGTTGACATTAAATCAGGTTTATTTAGTACATTAACATAACAGATATCCATACAGCAGTGGATATTAACCTGTATCCTTTCACATTTGCTTGCAAAAGCAGTGCAAAGCTCAATGCGTGCGCTGTCTGTCTGTCTGTCTGTGTGTGTGTGTGTGTGTGTGTGTGTGTGTCTGTCTGTGTGTGTGTGCGTGCGTGCGTGCGTGAACGAACTTTGTAACTACATTGTGTGTGGCTCATCATTGGAACTCCTCAACAAACACATCAAACAGTCATTGGTAAACGTTCTTACTGTAGTATTTCTCACAAACGTTACGTGAGATCTGCTTCCTTTACATCTGTTCCTGTTGCGTCTGTCTGTCTGACGCAGCCGAGGGCGGAGATTGAGCAACGCTGGCGGGCATGTGGGAACGGTAGGCGGGGAGGACTATCCTTAAAGGCCCAGTACCACACTGTAAAAAGTGTTACTTAGATCTAACTTATAAAAAGTGAGGCAAGTGGCTGCATGGGATGTTTTAGGTTCAACTTCCAGCCTTTTTAAAATATATTGAACACAGAAACTTTGCTTAAAATAAATTTTACTAAATTAAGTTGAGCCAACTAATATTACTAAAATTACTCCAGTCAGATAAACCAAATTTTTGTGTTACAGGTAACTTATTTATAAGTAGCTATATGTTACCTGTACTTAATTTAATTAGGTATTAAACAATAAATTAAATCAACCTAATCATATGTCATTTAAAATGATTTAAATTGACTGTGTCAACTCACTTTTATAACATTCCCTGCACACAAAAATACATACAAACATCTACTCAAATAAATTGTCTATCAACTCACTTTTATAACATTGATTGAACACAAAAAAACACATTAAAAAAATCTACTCAAATAAATTGCAATACTTTTATTCCAAATAAACAGTTATGTAAAACTGATATATTTTAAGTAAAGCAAATTGATATTTTTTGGTATAAAACAAATAAAATAAACTAGATTGCAATTATTTAAAGTAAATAAATCCAACTTTGTGAGTGTAGCACTTTTTACAGAGCAAAAACAGCAAAAAGCTGTTTAGTGCTACAATATTAAGACTTGAGACAGCTATGATTAATAATCTGATGGGTATTTCGAGCTGAAACTTTGCAGACAAATTCTGCTGACACAAAAGACTTATATTAAATATAAAAAAGGGGTCAAATATGTGCCCTTTAAGGCTGTACACTGTAAAAAAAATGTTCCACATAATTATTTGTGTTGGGACAACATGAAGTAATTACATTAGCTAATTAGTTTTTACAAATTTAAGTGGATTGAACATAAAACAATTAAGTTATCCCACCAAAAAAACGTACAAATTCTGTTTTTTCCGCTCATTTTAAATGAGTCGTTTGAACAAATAGCAAGCGTAATTTGTTTTTGAGTGTGCAATACATTTTTCCAGTATCAACAGTGTGATGTGTGCATCTGCAATAGACACTTCACAGTTTGTGTGATGCCACATTGGGAACAGGCACCACAGTTTAGAACGTGATTTGTGGTTAATAACTTATTCATTCATTTTCCTTTCGGCTTAGTCCCTTTATTAATCTGGGGTCGCCACAACGGAATGAACCGCCAACTTATCCAGCATATGATTTACATAGTGGATATCCCTTCCACCTGCAACCCATTCCTGGAAAACATCCATACACACTCATTCACACTCATACACTACAGACGATTTAACTTACCCGATTCACCTATACCGCATGTCTTTGGACTTGTGGGGGAAACCGGAGCACCCGGAGGAAACCCACGCGAACATTGCAAGAACATGCAAACTCCACACAGAAATGCCAACTGACCCTGAGGCTCAAACCAGCGACCTTCTTGCTGTAAAGCAAGTCATGCTACTCACTGCGCCACCGTAATGCCCATGCTTAGTTATAATACAGTAAAAGTTTATAACAATATATAAATAAAAATAATAAATTAAAAAGAATTACATGTATAGCATTCTCTGCCTTTGCTATGACTCAAAATTGAGCTCAAGTGCTCCTGTTTCCACTGAACATCACTGGCTGTATCTGAAATTGCCCCCTTCATTAGTTAAGAGCACTTAAAGGAGTGAATGAAGACAAGAAAATGAAAGATCCAGTTTGTTATTGAATTTACTGGCTGATAAATCTCTCAGATGGATTTGATTTTCAACTTGGTCAGACATTACAATTTTCACAATCTATGTTACTGTGTGTATATATATATATACACAGTTTACAGTGGTTATATCGATTTGACCTACATTGTCAGATTGTCCGACTTTAGAGCTAAATAACATCCATCGATTCCTCCTTCCTCGTCTAAAATCCAACGGCGAGTTTCTGCTTAGCATATGTGATTATGAAGGAAAAAATCAATGTAACTTTGTTGAAGATTCTCTTTAAAGGTCTGTTGTATTTACAGTGCCAACTACATCATTCATACACAAAAGCATAAAATAAACTCAAGTAGGATAATTTTTTGAGTTTCAAAGCACCAAATAATTGATGAGAATCAGATTTATTTGCCTAGCATGTGCAAACACACAGGAGTTTATGTGGCTTTTCAGCAGCTCAGGGTACATACACACATACAGTACA
>CAIGQQ010034217.1:714-27146 GCA_903798035.1 Danio albolineatus
AAAAAAAAAAAAAAAAAGTTGGTCAAGTCACATTTTAATATTCCAACCATTAAAAGTTGCTTAGTATTTTTAAACATAGTAGCCAGGATAGCAGCTGTTACAGAAAAAGAAAAGATAAAGCGTCTTCTATTTTCATTCCCAGTAACCGAAAGCACAAAAAGTCAAAGTATGGGCACTCGAAGAGAGAGAGAGAGAGTAGGTTGGCTCGTTACCTATAATCCCAGTGCAGTCTAGACTGGCCGTCAATAGTGTCCAAGTTGAATCTCCTCCAATATTCCTTTCTCTAAAGCCACGTTTGATCATCTCGCAGTGTTGAATACTCCATTCAGGACGCTTCTTCGGTTTCCCCATTGGAATGTTGGGATGCGTCGGCGTCCGAATTACGATCTTTCGTTCTCACACACAATACAAGTAAACAATGGTACCGCATTTGGAGCGTTTGGTTGGTCGGTGTTGGGGGGGGCGGTGAAGGTCCCTCCTCGCATTTCCAGCGGTTCATCTTGACCTTTCACCTCTCCAGGACGTGTTTTCTCAGGCTCAGAGGTCGAATAAGCAGATCCCGAGGGTGGAAGTTGACCGTGTTTTAGCATGCGCGTGTGGAGAGAGTACGTTTAGCATGTTAGCAATTGGAGAAAGTTCATCCACTTTCTTGTCTTTTTCCTCTTAAGTCTAGAGTCTTGTGCAAGTACCCAGAGGACGTGTCCAGGACGGGCTCCACATCTGGAGTAGTGTTTAGGGAAATTGTAGGGGGCGTGTGGTCAGAGGGATGAATTGTCCAGTAATCGAACCTCCTCTTCGCTTTCATCCTCCTGGTAACGAGACGAGGACGGCGCTAGTTGAACATTATGGACTCGGGGTCTTGGTTTGCCATCTGGGCCATATGACGGAGGATATCTTTTTTTGTAATAATACCAAGGAGGCGTCTACGAAAAGAGAGAAGAGGAGAAATTTAGTGGATGATTTTGGATGAGCGTGGAGGAAACTGACATGTTTTGTTTGTTGCCAAGTTTCATCTCTTTTAAAAGCGTTCTGTATGAATTAGGGCTGCACCGATAGCATCGATAACGCAACGTGCGAATATCCAATAGTCACATTGCAAGATCTGTATTGATTTAGCTCAATTCTACTTTATTTGTAAAGCCTTTTTTTAAAAACAATATTTATATTTTTAAAGCAGCTTTACAAAAAGGCACACATTATTGCATTACGATTAAATTCGGAAAAAATTAAGGTTATTAATTAATAATAACATGGAACCTGCACGCGCAGATTTTTAGCCCATCATTGATTTGGTTTATTTACATGAGTAAATGTGTGTACATGTATATTTATTCAGTTTTTAAATGGATTTCAGTAATATTATTGACTAATATTAAAATATTGATATGATTTATTTACAATACAGTTTGTAGAGTAATATTTTCTGTCTTTTAGTAGATATATTAGTAGATATATTTGTTTACCAAATAAAGTGAATCTGATTGGATTCACATTGTAAATATTAAATAAAAGTTAAAAAGGTATTACTTTTTATTTCATATATTAAGGATGATAAATTATGAAAAATTATAAGTTATGAAAATCATTCCGTATAAATCCGCTTTTTTTTCTACAAAATTCTGCTCAGAAATAGCAAAAAATGTCCACAGATTCAGTCTGGCCCTAGATTTTATTAGTAACTTACTGTATAATTAGGGCCAGACAGTATCTGCAGACATTTTGGCTATTTCTGTGCAGAATTTAGTTAAAAATCTGTGGATTTATGTGGAATGACTTTGAGAGTATGATAACTACCATCTTCTTCATACATGAAATAAAAAATCATACCTTTTAACTTTAATGTTTACAATGCAAATCCAATTAGATCCACTTATTTGGTAAACAAAGCAAGTCTCTCAGAAAAATATAATCTAAAAGACAGAAAATATGACTGTACAAACTGTTTTGTAAATAAATTATATTAATATTTTCATATTAGTCAATAATATTACTGAAATTAATGGATAAACTGAATAAAGTGGTGTATGAAATTTCCATCGAAAAAAGCCTCCTTGGTTTATGTTGAGATATTTCACTTTAAACACCAGGAAAAGAACTTACTCTTTGCCATAAAAGTGATATTACTGAACATACACACAGGAGCCTGATAAAAATGCTCATCTTAAAGGAAAATGTCTGACAGACTATAGATTCAAATATAGTTTTATACACATTTACACAAGTAATTAGACTCAATGATGGGCTAAAAACCTGCAGGAATCTTTCCTCGTGCGCAGATTCCATGTGGGCCTACTTCTAACTGGGCCAGATGGAATCTGAGGACATTTTTTGCTTTTTCTGTGGAGTATTTTGTTGAAAATCTGCGGATTTATACGGAATGATTTTGGGAGTATAACTAAAACCTTAATATATAGATAAAAAGTAATACATTTTAACTTGTATTTAATGTTTACAATGTGAATCCAATTAGATCCACTTTATTTGGTAAACAAAGCAAGCCTCTCATATAAAATCTCTACTAAAAGACAGAAAGTGTTACTTTACAAACTATATTGTAAATAAATCACATGAATATTTTCATATTAGTCAATATTATTACTGAAATTTATTTAAAACATGAATAAATATAAATTTACACACATTTACTCCAGTAAATAAACAGAATCAATGATGGGCTAAAAACCTGCTAGAAACTTTCATCGTGCGCAGATTCCATGTGGGCCTACTTATAACTTTAATTAACTACTAGTAACTAATAGCTTTAAACAGTTAACGAGTATTATATAACTTCAGTAGTGATAGTTGGGATTAGTTAAGATTACAATTAACCAGGAAACAATTTAGATCACGAGCAAAGCTGAACCCTAACATAGTACAATAATTTCCAAAGTGTGCGACTCTAGAAAAGCATAAAGCACTGTTCATTTCATCTGCATCTTTGTTCTATTGTATCCGTATGCTTGTAATTTGTTTACTACATTTCATAAGCACACAAAATCGTTACGATCAATGTTAAAATGTTTAATTCTTATGAATTTAATCTTCTGATATTACATTAACATCACAATACACAGTTAAAGCCAGAATGATTCGTCCTCCTGTGAATTTCTTTTTCAAATATTTCCCAAATGATGTTCAATGGAACTTTTCACAGTATTTCCTATAATATTGTTTCTTCTGGAGAAAGTCTTATTTGTTTTATTTCAGCTAGAATAAAAACTATTTCAAAATATTCTAAGGTCAATATTATTAGCCCCCTTAAGCAATATTTGTTTTTTCACTGTCTAAACCATCGTTACACAATTACACTGTAAAACCCAGTTAGTTAAGGTAACTCAAACCATTTAGGAAACTGATTGCAAGAAACCATTCAAGTTCAAAAACTAATCCTAATGAGTACTGTGAACTTAATCTATTTGAGTAAATGAAGCAATTTGATCACAGTGAAACCCAATTATCTAGAAAACTCAAACCAACTGAGTACTGTGAAACCCAATGAGTTAAGGCAACTCAAACCGTTTGCTACAAACATTTGAGTTAAAACACTATTCTACTGGGAACTTACTCCATTTAAGTTGAAGTAATGAGGTATTTAATTAACTCAATACCTTCAACACTGAGTTCAGAACTTTTTTCAAATGAGTAGTAATAACTTTCTGTACATTTTGAGTTAACTACACTCATTTCATTTGATTAAGTTGACTGTTGGGTTTTACAGTGTACCCTAAGTTATCCAGCTAACCCAATAAATGCCGCTTTAAGCTGAATACTAGTATCTTGAAGAATATCTAGTCAAATATTATGTGCTGTCATCATGGCAAAGATAAAATCAATCAGTTATTAGAAATGAGTTATTAAAACTATTATATTTACAAATGTGTTGAGAAAATCTTCTCTCTGTTAAACAGAAATTGGGGGAAAATATCCAGGAGGGGCGAATCATTCTGACTTCTGACAGCTAAATATCGCAGAAAAACAAACTATTGCAATGTAGTTTTTTTCCCCAATATGGTGCAGCCCTAGTATGAATGGACTCAAATTGGAGATCTTTGCATTATTTTTCGAAGGCTCCAAAGGAAGGGTCTTGGCGACAGACAGCGGTCAGTGTGTGGTTTGTAGAGAAGGGCAGAGAGTGTGGAAGATTGTGTTACTCAGGGCAGGAAACTGGAGGTTATTGCTATGAGCCGACAGCACCTACACACACAGTGAGAAGCAAAAGTGTTGTGAGAGAGAAGTGAATCAGAGTGAGCGAACGCCTCCGGCTCATCCACACACTCTGGCCTTCAACAACAACAACAAGGTGAAGTTGCTTTGCCAACACAAATTCAAGAGCGTATGATAAAGTACATCTTGTGTATTTGATTTGATTACGGTGTTGGGAAATGTTGCTATTCTAGTTATAGCATGTGAACACGCACATTTGTTTTATTTCCTTTTCAAATATCTCCCAAATGATGTTTAACAGAGCAAGGAACTTTTCACAGTATTTCCAATAATATTGTTTCTTCTGGAGAAAGTCTTATTTGTTTTATTTTGGCTAGAATAAAAGCGGTTTTAATTTTGGTAACTATTTTGTGGTATGTACACAACTAGGGTTTGCTTGTTTTGACACATTATTTGAATTATATGGCTAAAGGATTACTTTCTAGATTTTTATTCATAATGGTCTTTAAAAGAGGCCTTTAAAAATCTTAAATTTGACTTGGTGAAATCCGATATATTCAGTGCATCCGGAAAGTATTCATAGCGCTTCATTTTTTCCACATTTTTTTTTTGTTAGCCTTATTCCAAAATGGATTAAATTCATTAACTTCCTCAACATTCTCCACACAATCCCCCATAATGACAATGTGGAAAAAGAGTTTTTTAAATTGTTGCAAATTTATTAAAAATAAAAGACGTGAAGAATCACATGTACATCAGTATTCACAGCCTTTGCCGTGAAGCTCTACATTGAGCTCAGGTTCATTCTGTTTCCACTGATCATTCTTGAGATGTTTCAGCAGCTTCATTGGAGTTCACATGTGGTAAATTTAGCTGATTGGACATGATCTGAAGAGGCGTACACCTGTCTATATCAGGTCCCAGGGTTGACAGTGCATGTCGAAGCACAAACCAAGCATGAAGACAAAGGAATTGTCTGTAGAGCTCCGAGACAGGATTGAGGCACAAGGCTGGGGAAGATTACAGAAACATTTCTGCTGCTCTGAAAGCTCCAATGAGCACAGTGGCCTCCATCATCCGTAAGTGGAAGATGATGAACCACCAGGACTCTTCCTAGACCTGCCCGGCCATCTAAGCTGAGTGATCAGGGGAGAAGGGCCTTAGTCAGGGAGGTGATCAATAACCCGATGGTCACTCTGTCTGAGCTCCAGCATTCTTCAGTGGAGAGAGGAGAACCTTACAGAAGGACAACCATCTGTGCAGCAATCCACCAATCAGGCCTGTATGGTAGAGTGGCCAGACGGAAGCCGCTGCTTAGCCTGGAGTTTGTCATCTGAAGGACTCTCAGACCATAAGAAACTAAACTCTCTGGTCTGATGAGACTAAAACTGAACTCTTTGGAGTGAACGCCAGGCGTTACGTTTGGAGAAAACCAGGCAGCGCTCATCACCAGGCTAATACCATCCCTACAGTGAAGCATGGTGGTGGCAGCATCATGCTGTGGGGATGTTTTTCAGCAGCAGGAACTGGAAGACTAGTCAGGATAGAGGGAAAGATGAATGCAGCAATGTACAGAGGCATCCTGAATGAAGACCTGCTTCAGAGTGCTCTTGGCCTCAGACTGGGGCGACGGTTCATATTCCAGCAGGACAATGTCCCAAAATATCAATGGAGTGGCTTCATAACAACTCGGTGAATGTCCTTGAGTGGGCCAGCCAGAGCCCAGACCTAAATCCTATTGAACATCTCTGAAAATTGCTGTACACCGTCGCTTCCAATCCAACCTGATAGAGCTTAAGAGGTTCTGCAAAGAGGAATGGGTACAAATTCCCAAAGACAGGTGTGCCGAGCTTGTGGCATCATGTTCAAAAAGACTTGAGGCTGTAATTGCAGTCAAAGGTGCCTCAACAAGGTATTGAGCAAAGGCTGTGAACACTGATGAACATGTGATTCTTCAGGTTTTTTATTTTTAATAAATTTGCAACAATCTCAAAAACTCTTTTCACATTGTCATTATCAGGGAATTGTGTAGAGAATGTTGAGGAAATACATGAATTTAATCCATTTTGGAATAAGGCTGAAACATAAAAAAAAATGTGGAAAAAATGAAGCGCTATGAACACTTTCCAGATGCGCTGTACATTAATACTACAAACTCATAACAATGCACTTTTGTAACACTTTTGTATCTCCCAACACTGTTTTTCTGAGCATATACAGTGGCTACGGAAAGCATTCAGACCCTCAAATGAAGATGTAGAAGCATCTCAAGGATGATCAGAAAAAATGTAAATCACAGAAAAGGGTCTGAATAACTAGGACCATGTGATATTTCCAGTCGATCTTTTTTAATAAATCTGCACAAATGTCAACAATTCTGTGTTTTTTCTGTCAGTATGGGGTGCTGTGTGTCCATTCACGAGGAAAAAAATTAACTTAACTGATTTTAGCAAACGGCTGCAGTATTACAAATAGTGAAAGATTTAAGGGTGGATCTGAATACTTTCCGTGCCCACTGTATATGACATCTATACCCAAAACTCCTCAAAATGAAAACGTTTCACTTTAAATACGCTCTTGATTTTGCTTTCGAAAGAAGTGACTTAAGCTTGATGAACAGTTCGTATCACAGAGAGAGAGAAAGGTGTGACAATTTTGCCGCGAGAGTCCATCCGTGAAGCGCTCGTGAAAAATGATTGTCAAACCTTTTCGTGAAATGCTCGTGAAATGTCTCTGGACAGGAAGGCAGTGAACAGGTCAAAGGTCAGACAGAAAGGGGGATTTTGGGGGACTATTTCTGTTGTTCTGACTACCCACTATTGTTGTCACGATACTGGAATGTGATACCAATCGAACGTCCATTTGAGTACTGTTGAGCGTGTTGATTGGCTATTGTGTTCTTATGCTCAACAGAAATGACTGTGATTGGCCGTGAAGGTCATCAGTTCACCAAACTCACCGCTGTTTATTGAGTGTAAACACAGATACAGGGACACTGGAGCATTTTAAAGTCATGTCGATCAGCTGGTTTGTCTATAAGCTGACATACGAGCGATCCGCTGATGAATCGTGGCTTTAAAACACTCCAGTGTCTCTATATCTGTGGTTACACTCAGTAAGCAGCGGTGAGTTCGAAGAACTGATGACCTTCACAGCCAATCACAGTCATTTCTGTTGAGCATGTGAACACAATGGCAAAAGATCGCTGTTTAAGGACGCGTTCAAACGTTAGCTGTAAATATCAGTATCGATTGGTACCGAATTCCAGTATCGTGACAACCCGACTACACACTACAAGTGCTAAGACTCTAGAGTCACACCGGCTCACAGGATAAACAACACAGCATCCTAAAAACAGCTACTGAGACTACAGAGATGAGCAGATATATGTTGGTAAATGAGAAACAAAAAGAGTCCGCTACACACGACAGTTACTCGCCAATGGTTTAGGGGGCGGAGCTGCGCGAGGGGTCAGATGTCATCGATCTGTAGCCCAGCGGACGCAGACCGGGCCAAAACAAACAAAAGAAATCAAATTCAGATGAAGGACATCACGGCATGTGTATTAAGATGTGCTTTGTGAGTACACGTGCACAATGCAGAACTGAAAGGGAAAGGGGGCTAAATAAAGCTGCGGTTCAGAAACACCAGCGCTAACGCTAAATCCTGGACAGGAGACACTAGAGTGAAAGTAAAGAGGATGTCTGCAGAGGAATCAAGTCCTGGAGGCTAGGTCCAAAAACGCCACTGCTTCTAATGCTGTGCTTTTAATAATCATTGCGTTATGTACAGTTGACGTCTGATTTATTTGCCCCCCTGAATATTTTTCCCCAATTTTTGTTTAACGAAAAGAAGAAACTTTTATAAACCGTATTAGTTTTAATAACTCATTTCTAGAGCTGTGCAATTAATCGCAAAACAAATAAATAAAATCACGATTTAAGCACACGCAGTTTCTAAATCGCGTAAGGCTGCAATTTTATCTATTAATTTATTTAGATTTTAGTTCACGTTCTTGTGCGCATGATTTTAATATGTTAATCAATCAGAGCTGACGCAGCACACCGGGCGATTACAGCTAAGCTGAGCGGGAGAAAGATGTTAACCAATCAGAGCTCACTCCGCGCACGACGAAGTTGAGCGGGAGAACCATATAGGTGGTTTTGTTTTCCGTTAGTTTTTATTTATTGTTCTGATTGGAATTGAGGTTAGTTCATCTTTATTTGTTCATGTTGTCTGTTTTTTTTTTAAAATAATTATTTTTTAGGGGTTTTCACCTTTATTGATAGGACAGTGGAGAGTGACAGACAGGAAAGTGTGGGGAGCAGAGATAGGGTAAGGATCGGCAAAGGACCTCGAGCTAGGAATCGAACTCGGGTCGCCACGTTTAGTTTTGTTTATCAAGCAGTTATTACTACTGTGTACAGTATGTGTTTAACCAGAGCCGAGGTTAGTTCATCTTAATTTATTTTATGTTGTCTGTTTTAAAGACAATTTTACTACACTTTTATTTATTAAAAAGCAAAAACAGTTGCCAAAAATCGCAAATAAAATCGCAATCGTAATATTAGTCTAAAAAATAAATAAGTAAATAAATTGCGATATGATTCTTTTGTCCATATTGCACAGCCCTACTCATTTCTAATAACTGATTTCTGGAAAACTGCAATTTATAAACAGCAGCAGAACTAACATTTTTCATATAGTTATTTTAAAAGTTTTTAAATGTACATTATAGTAAAATAGTCCGATAGTTTCATATTCCAGCAACATTTCAACCATTTAAACCTTTATTAAACAATTTTCTTTTCGGCTTAGTCCCTTATTAATCAGGGGTCGCCACAGCGGAATGAGCCGCCAACTATTTCATCATATGTTTTACACTGCGGATGCACTTCCAGCTGCAATCCAGCACTGGGAAACACCCACTCATTCACACACATAAACCATAGACAATTAAGCTTACCCAATTCACCTATAGCACGTGTTTGGACTCGTAGGGGAAACCAGAAGAAACCCACACCAACACGGGGAGAACATGCAAACTCCACACACAAATGCCAATTGATCCATCTGAGGCTCGAACCAGCGACCTTCTTGTTGTGAATCATGTTCGTTTTTGTTAAATATAAATACGTTTCCTTTTAGAAAAAAAATTATTGTTTGTTGTTGTGTTAGGTCCCAGGCTTGGCCTATGTTTTGTTGATTTGTGATTTGCAGGTTTGTGATTTGTCCATGGGTTTTCCACCTGAGGCTGATTATGTGGGTTCCATGAAGTCTGCAGGGTTTGGAGACTTTTCCTGCTCGTCTTTTTGTTCTTTAGTTTTCAGTTTGGACCACGAGCTCAGTTCACTAGTATGCATTCATATACCACTCATCACTTGCTTTTATGCTGATTTTTGTTGCTTTAAATAGATTGTGCTAATTATGTTTATTGAGTATGTTTGTGTTTAAGTAAATAAATTTATTTTCTGTCGTATTGACCCAGTCAGTGTTGTCTTTCGTCTGTTACAATTTAGAGTCGGCAGTAAAACATGGGGGCTCGTCCGGGATCGTGATTTTAAACTCCTGATATACCATGTAAACAATTTGTTTTCTATACACCATACACAAAGGGCCATAAAAGAACACGAATGCCAGATATAGAATCGACTTGTTGGTTTATGTTTGTGAATGTAAGCCAATCCGCTTGTTAGGGTGACGTATGAAATACTGTTTCCGGGTCTAAGCTACTCATTTGTATTTAGAGAATTTAGTTTATGAGCACTTTTATTTTATGAGCATCTGATATTAGGGACGGATATATATATAGAGCTTGACGTTAACACCCGCCAAACACGGGTAGATTTCAACTGTGTTAGACAGTCACTCCCACTAGCCACTTTGGCTGGTTGAATTAAATTTTTTCCAGAGTTCAACAACAAGGACTGCCCAACGATGGGCCAGCTTGAGAGATGACAATAACAACTGTGTGAGCAAAGGAAGGCAGGTGAATACCGAATGAGAGGATGATCACGCACACGGTGAGACACAGGTGATCCTGATGCTCTGACGAGGGCTTCAGTGTCAAGGTTGATTTCAAATGATGTGATGCGCACGAGTGTTTCAAAGTTTCAGAAAGAAGAAACAGTTCCTTGCGTGAAGCATCTGTGCCCAGAAACATAACTGGTACAATCAGTTCTCTTTAAATAGACTGGACAAAAAGTGACGCTTTAAATGTCTTTTTCTAAGTAACAGGTTGCTTTCGCTTTAACGTTATCATCCTTTCAATAACACACATGGTATGTTTTTCACCTGCTTTCTTTTGCTTAGTTATTTTGGGCTAGGAATTGTTTATTTTTTATTTATGGTGTGGCCAGAGAAATATTTGTTAAATCCTTAGTGTTGAGACAAGAAAAGTCATGTGAAATAAAAACTAATTGCAATGCGAGACTGTGAAAGCACAACCCATTTGATCATGCTCATTGAGCAAGCTCATACACAACACAAAACAGTGAAATGAATGAGGAGGCATGTGGACACAACACAAAATCTAAATCAAGTGATTTTAGCATGCCAAAGTCCAATATTTCGCATATAAAATATATTCTCCCAACAACAAAATTGTGGCTAGTGAAAATGGCGAGTAATGTTGGAAAGCTAAAGCCACAGTGGCCGATGATCAAAAAAGTTAATGCCAAGCCCTATATATATATATATATATATATATATATATATATATATATATATATTTAGATAGATTGTGATTTTCTTCAGTATTACATTGCTTTGTAAATGTCTATTATTAGCATACGTTGAGCCTCTCCATAGAGTTTGAAATAGCACTTGAGTCGGAAGCTGCTTCGCATGACGCAACACTTAACAAGCGGATATTGCATTTACACGAGTAGCCTATATTAGATTTGTGAAATAGTTTTGACAACACTATACTAACACCCCTTGACGGACAAACACTGTTATTCCCTACAGAAGTGTGCTTAATCTTTAACCAAACCTTCATATCTTGTCATTTTCATATCCTGATATTAAAGATAGACAAAAGTTGACTGTATTTTAGTTGTTTTTTCCACAGAATATCTTATTTTTTATAATTTCAGTGTGTTCGTTTTTGGACCCTGCATTCAGGAATGCTGGTGAAGTTTTCTCAGAAAACACGTGCACTTAAAATCTCACCCGTTTGAGGTTGTATAAGCTCTTGCAGACATCAGTGAATAGAAATGAGAATACACGTATCCAATTAACTTAAATGTTACATAATATACAGATAAAGTCAGAATTATAAACCCTCCTGTACATTTTTTCCCAAGAAGAAAAGCTATTATCAGAAACACTGTGAAAAAATTATTTGCCTCCTTAATCATTATTTGGGAAAATCCTTCACAGGAGGATGAATAATTCTGACCTCAACAATATTAACCTCTAACTAGCTTAAATTTGGACTGGTGTTTTAGGGGCAACCATCCAGAGATATCTCTCTGCTTGTTTTGTTTGTTTGTTTTTTTCACTCAAGTTTCATGCGTCCCTCCTAAGAGGCGGAGTCTAACAGGCAGAGGGGGGGGCGGGGCGTGGGCGGGGCTAATCACCAAGGGCTCCACGTGCTGCTTGATCTCTTCCAGATGCTCTAAAATATTCTTCTTTGTGATGATGCCCAATACAATCCTGCAACACACACCGTGACGACCATCACTTAGCAACAAAAATCACACCCACAACTCAAGTACAAACAAACAGAAAACAACAGAAGCAAACATGAACAGAAACGTACTGAGGTCACCGAAACAAAACAACAGTAATTAAAGAAATGATCAGAACATAATCAAACTGTAAACATCAGTGTGTGAAATTAAAACAATGATCAAATCAGGGTCAGGATAAGTGCAATGACTTTACCGTACAGGAACATAAATTACTCAATCCTCAGCTCTCCTGTCAGATTATTTTTTGTTGCCCTCTGGAGATGAAAGGGTTACTCAGAAATGGTTCCTGTAACTCAGAATAAGGTCTAACCAGCCTGATCTCACAAGGAAACGCAAGTATTTTACGCTTTGTCAGTATAGTGGCTAATTTGTACAAATTCGTAAACGTTCAGTCGTACGAAAATCTACGAATTTAAAAAGTGGGTGTGGCACATAACTCCGCCCCTGAACACAACTATCATTGGGGATAAGCAAATCATACTAAATTGTACGAATTTATACGAATCAGCCACTTAAAGTTACGAATTGCCGTGAGATTGTGCTGTGACCTCAATCAGTGTGTTTGTGCAGTCCGACCATTATTTCTGAAATACCGCTTAAAGACAGCAAACGGATTTTCAAGCATCCAAACAATGAAAGTGAATTACAACACTTAAATCATCTTAATGTCGTCTTATTAATGTCATCTTATTATTTAATGTCATTTTTATTTTTTGGAGAACACGCTTCATGTAACAATATATAAATAAATAAAATAAAATGATAAAGATCTTGCAGATCATATCTACAAGAAGAATCATTTGATGATATTAATATTCATTCGGTTTCCTTCAGCTTAGCCCCTTATTTATCAAGGATCGTCACAGCATCCAGCAATGAAAGTGAATTACAACACCTAAATCATCTTAATGTCGTCTTATTAATGTCATCTTATTATTTAATGTCGGTCACACTTTACAATAAGGTTCATTAGTTAATGTTAATGCGTTTACTAACATGAACAAATAATGAAAAACACATTTACTACAGTATGTGTTCAAGTTAGTTAACGTTAGTTAATGAAAATACAGTTGTTAGTTCAAGTTAACTCACGGTGCATGAACTAATGTTAACAAGCATGGATATGGAATATGTAAATGTTCAATTATGATTAATAAATGTGTTATTAATGTGTTAATAAATACAAGTGTTGTTCATGATTAGTTTATGTTAGTAAATGCATCAACTAATGAACCTTATTGTAAAGTGTTACCTTAATGTCATATTATTTTTTGCAGAAGACGCTTCATGTAACAATATATAAATAAATAAAATGATAAAGATCTTGCAGATCATATCTACAAGAAGAATCATTTGATGGCATATTAATATTCAATCAGTTTCCTTCAGCTTAGCCCCTTATTTATCAAGGCTCGTCACAGACGAATGAACCACCAACTTATCCAGCATATGTTTTATACAGCGAATGCCCTTCCAGCTGCAACCTTGTACTGGGAAACACCCATACCCACACCCACACCCATAGTCGGCAGCTAGCTCTCTGCAACTCTCACATGGTTGCCCACTGAAGCCAAGCAGGGCTGCGCCCGGTCAGTACCTGGATGGGAGACCACATGGGAAAGCTGGGTTGCTGCCGGAAGTGGTGTTAGTGAGGCCAGCAGGGGGCTCTCAACCTGTGGTCTGTGTGGGTCCTAATGCCCCAGTATAGTGAAGGGGACGCTATACTGCTCAGTGAGCGCCGTCTTTCGGATGAGACGTTAAACCGAGGTCCTGACTCTCTGTGGTCGTTAAAAATCCCAGGATGTTCATCGATAAAGAGTAGGGGTTTACCCCCAGCATCCTGGCCAAGTCTACCCTCTGGCCTCTGTCCATCATGGCATCCTAACCATCCCCATATCATAATTGGCTTCATCACTCTGTCTCCTCTCCACCAATCAGCTGGTGTGTGGTGTGCGGTCTGGCGCAAAATGGCTGCTGTCGTGTCATCCAGGTGGATGCTGCACACTGGTGGTGGATGAGGAGATCCCCCCTTTGAGTGCCCAGAAAAGCGCTATATAAATGTAAGGAATTATTATTCTTATTATCATACACACTCATTGACACACAATTTCATAGACTACTGTCAATTTAGTTTATTCAATTCCCCCATAGTGCATGTGTTTGGACTGTGGGGGAAACCGAAGCATCCGGAGGAAACACACGCCAACACCGGGAGAACATGCAAACTCCACATAGAATTGCCAGCTGGGAATCGAAACGGCGACCTTCTTGCCATGCTAACCATCGAGCCACCATGCCACCCCAGCAAAATTTTAACATAACAAATATATTAATAAAAGATCTTGCCTATTTATAACAAGAATCATCTGATGACATATTCATACACGTGATTATAAGATCACAGTGCAGCATCAAGACACTTATTAAAGAGTCATTAAGTGATTCATCTTTATTTCTTCACGATCCTTCACAACATGTTTTACAGTGCCAGCTTCTCTGCAAGATTTTAGCTATTTAAAAAGGACTAAATACATCTTTTTGTTGTTTTGATGCTTGAAAACCATTTTTTTTTTATCTTTGAAAATTCTGAAAATGAACGAAGGCACAAATGAAAGTCACCGGTTTTTAGAGCGTCACTAGAAAAAGCAGGTTTAACTGATGCATGGGACAAACATTGACTTACAAATATTTAAATAGTAGAGATAATATGCTTGGCGATTATTAAGCATTAAGCTTGGCGAAGCTTTAACATGACAATTGGGGCCAAACTGTGATCTTTAAATAGAATCGCTCAACCGATTTTTGTTTTATACACAACAGAATCCAAGCAGAACAGAATTTTTTTTTGACTGTATAAACGGTGGTTTGTTATATAGGTATTATATTGTGCAATCCTGAGTGTGCTTGACAAACCACACGCTGTTCTCTTCACACGAACCAGACAATTTCCTACAAACACTCGGTAAAAATGAAACATTGCTACACTGAATGATAGTTTAGCCTGCTAGAATTCATGGTAAAAATGGATGCTAGTCACAATCTAATGCGATCTTTTTGTTGTTTTGATGCTTGAAAACCTTTTTTTTTTTAAATCTTTGACCCATATGTTATCTGAAAATGAACGATGGAACAAATAAGAGTCATCGGTTTTTAGAGCTTCACTCGAACAAGCAGGTTTAACTGATGCATGGGAAAAACATTGACGTACAAATATTTTAAATAGTAGAGATATTAAGGCTCGGCGATTAATCAAAGGCAATTTTCATGCACATTTTGTCAGTAAAGCCAGTTCTAGTAAATCACCAGCATTTACTACACAAAGTCGTAATAAACAGATGAGCTACGCTAAATCGGAAATAAAGTCACACTTTATTTTAATGGTCTGTTTGTTGAATTTAAGCTACATTGCAACTAATTTTCATTAGATTATAAGTAGACTGTTACGGTTGGGGTTGGGTTTAGTGTAAGTTGACATGTACTTGCAAAGTTTCTTATAGTCAGTTAAGTGTCTGTTGAATGTCAGTATCAACCGATGTTAAGTAGACAGTCTACTGATACTCAAATGGACCGTCAATATAAAGTGTTACCGTAAACAATAATCAGTTTAATCAGGTAGTACTGAAACTGATTGAATCATTCTGTGATAATGACAACAGTTTCTGTCACTTCTCAGTGAACTACGGCTCTGTGTGGTAAATGTACTTGAAAACACAGCATTTAATCATGTTTTTACTCTAAACTCGCTTCATAATTTCAGTCTAACGTTTAAAATAAATCCTTCTATGTTTATACTAGTCACGCTGAATCAATGAAATCTGTAATGCAATGCTATAGGGATTTCTTCTTTGTTAGTGTTTGTACTTTCTGCATGAGAGCACCCTCTGGCATTAGGAGGAGGTTTACTACTGATCACAGAACTGTACTTCCCTGACAAGATGTGCATGACAATTACAGCTTTGCTCAAATGCATGTCATCACATGTATGATTTCATCCGGATTTAATCGCCCAGCTTTAATAAACATAAAACATTGATATGTTTAATTTAAATGGCTGTATTATAGTGCGTATATTGTGAGCAGTCATAAAGGATATTGTCAAGGCTGCATCAGCAATGCGAGTTTGCTCTGTGTCTGTGAACATGTTAAAGTTTGTGTTACAAGCAGCTGAAAGAGAGAGTTCAGTATGTGAATCCACAGATGCACAAAAGCATGACAGAGTCCCATCAGCAGATGTGTGTGTGTTTGTGAATGCTTGTGTGTCTAAGGCTAGAATGTCCAAACTCGGTCCTGGAGGGCCGGTGTCCTGCAAAGTTTAGTTCCAACCCCAATCTGGGCTAGCTAATCAAGCTCTTACAAGGCTTTCTAGAAACATCCTTGCAGGTGCGCTGAGGCAAGTTGGAGCTAAAATCTGCAGGACACCGGCCCTCCAGGACAGAGTTTGGACACCCCTAAGGGAAGGGCGATGTTATAGCTGTCTATTTACTGATATAAATTCTCCCGAAGTAAAACACAATATCTTCAAGCGATAATGGTAACACTTCTAATCGGTCTGTGCGATGAATAAATACACTACAGTAGGTAGTGTGCAGTTCAGTCTTGTGTATGTTTGCAAACACTGATTTACAGGCTTTTACTCAAAATGTTCTTCATTACATCAGTCTAGTGTTTGAAATCATTTACTTTTGTGTCCGAACACGGGTCCATATTACAGAATGAGGAAGAAGTCAGACAGTTTTATAGTATGTAATACTAGTATTTTAGCCAATTAGCATTTTGTTATAGATATACTGTATGCACTTCGTTCACACAGGCGCCATTTTAAAGCACGAAAGTGGGCTGCGGTGGGAAGAAATCCGGAAGTGTTGGATCAGCACTGTAAACATTGCAACAACATGCTGTGTACTACAAACCTCCAGCTGTTGCTGCGATTTCAAAATGCAGAAATGGTGTAAACATCACTTTAATATCATTCAGTTCAGTTTAATTTAAACAATTAAAAGCATATTAGGCATCAAACAACGTCACTTTAAGAGTGATACGCTTAAATGTCCTCCTAGACTTCAGTTCTTGGCAGCAGGTAAACACCGTGGGGGCTTCCCTGCTTCAGCCTATGTAACCCGGTGAGTGATAAAACACTACAGTCCTCTGTAGCACACCCCTGTGTTGTCTGTAATAGTGCTGTCCCGGTACTGAAGTTTTAAAAACGTCCCGCTTTAAAAATTTCCTGCTAACATTTAAGAGCCGCGTTCATAAACAGCTGATTTGCCACAGTATTCATCAGTGCTCAACAGAAATTACTTTGATAATTTCTCATTATTTAACCGCTCTTCACTGAGTGCAAACAGAGATAGACGGACACTGAACCGTTTTATAGCCATGAAGATCAGTCGATTCATCAAGCGGATCGCTCATTTGTGTTTGCTCTCTGTAAACATCAGCGAAGTGCTGCAAGTGCAGTGAACTGATGACCGTCACGGCCAATCACAGTCATTTCTGTTGAGCACGTGATCACAATGGCACGCCATCAACAGCGCCTTAAATGTTAACGGGAAACAGAGTTTTTTTTACATTTCAGAACCAAAATTTTGTATCATCACGAGCCTAACATAGTGAATGAAGCAGTTCATTTACTTGAGTTTGATAAATGGCATCTAAAATGTGTGTTTGGGAAAGAAAACGCTAGCTAACTAGTGCCCTTCCCCTTAACTTAGCTGAAAATGAGATCTGATTTCCCTTTTTATTTTCACTATTCCTTCAGAACGGACCTTCGGGTCACTCAAACGGCGGTGAAAGTATACATTTGTGTCACTTTCTTTTCACTGATAAGGTACACAACATTCCTGTGTGACTCAGGCGATACTCAGGCGATACCCACCGCAGCCTTGGATTTGATGTCTAAAATGGCGGCCGTGTGAAATCAGTCTATTTTTCTTAATGAAACACCCAGGATGGCTTGAAGAGAACAAAGAAAAAACATATCTGTTTGATCTGTTTTATCCGTTTCGGTTTTCTTTTTGCTCAGCTATAGAGATAGTCAATGTTTTAACTTCTATGACGCATATGTGGAGTATATGCGTGTGGTGCCCTCTAGTGTCCAGTATGAATGAAACCGACATTACATTACATGTGTGGGCTCTAAAAATAATAATAAAAAGAACCCTTTTCTCTAAAGCCGCCTTTCCACTGCACACGACAAGCGACAGACTGGAAGTCATTCATTTCCAATGGAGAGTATGGAGCTGCGTGGAGTTCTGATCATCTCCGTATGCGGAAATATTTGAACTCCTGCAACTACACCGTTTGCGACCGGCCGACCGGATCTGATGTATTCCAGTGTTGTCCAAGCAGGTCCATGCGCACGAGATGAGAAATAGGAGATTTTCGTTATTTTTGAATCAGAAAAAAGTCTGTATTTTAAAAAATAACATTTATATTCATAAATTAGGAATACAAAATATAATTTTTAATGCTGTCTCCACATTTCCTCCAAATGTTTTTGAGGTCTATGAGCTTCTAGTATTCATTCAACCATAGTGAACGCACGGAGAATAAAGGCTATTTTCGCACTTTTTACACCACGAGAATCTTCTTCTCTCCTATGTGCATGACAACACAAAAAATTCTGTGCGACCGCCACAAGGGGGCGTATTCCAACAGCCGTGTCCAAATGTCGTGTGCAGTGGAAAGGCGGCTCAAAGGTAAAGCACTTTTTATCTCTCAGTTGAAGTTGGAACTATTCCCTCCTGTGATTATTTTTTTTCTATTTCAAATATTTCCCAAATGATGTTTATCAGAGCATACACATCATGACTTTTACAAGACTTTCAAGTAGATCTTCATGACCTAATGTTTCATGTAATGTCTACATATGTGTTGTAAAAGAAAAACAATGCATGTTCAACTTCATTACAGCATATCGTAAAACACGCAACAGTCTATTTAGTTTCAATTTATATTTATATCTATGTAAAACTGGTTTAGATAATGCTTACACCACACTAATAATGTGAGAGTATGTGATTGGCCAAGTACAGTAAAGAAGTAAATAACCTATATTCAAGTATATTCAATGTTTTTCATGACTTTTTCAAAACTTTGTGGGTTTTTCTGTTTTTCCAAAACTTTTCCAGGCCTGGGAAATGCCATGTCTAAATTCCATGACTTTTCCAGGTTTTTCATAACCGTATGAACCCTGTCTTCTGGAGAAAGTCTTATTTGTTTTATTTTGGCTTGAATAAAAGCTGTTTTAATTTTTTTAAAAACACAATGATGTCAATATTATTATCCAATTAAGCATTATTTGTTATATATATATATGCGATTTTTCTGACAGATATTGCGATTGCAGTATGATTTGCCATTTAATTTGTAGACAAGCTTCAGCTTAATAATCTGTAAGTCGTGGCAACAATTCTGCGACAGCTCTTAAAAATGTAATAATAAATACCAGAAAATATGGTGATTTAGTCCGTATGGCCTATCTTTAGTGTGTGTGTGTGTATGTGTGTCTGCTGATGGGACGTTTGTTCCGTTAGCTCAGATGCATGTCAAACGCATGTCATCCCGCCGGACACTCACCCGTTATGGGTCACGAGGCACTGGCGCAGGCCCAGCTTGCGGAAAATGTCCACCACGATCTCCATGGGCGTGTGATCGGTGACGGTGAACGGGCTCATGTCCAGAATGCTGCGCAGCTTCAGCGGCCGCGGGCTGTCGGCGGGGAGCGTCGGGGCATGCTGGGTAAAATACACCCGTGAGTTCAGCACGATGCCCTCCTGCTTACGCCGGGCGTTTTCTGGAAACACACAACAACAACATTGCTTACTGGTCGATTCGTGTTGGTGTTAGTACAGAGAGCATGTTCGTTCTCTGATCGTGTTAGTACAGAGAGCATGTTCGTTCTCTGATCACAATCTAAAGCGTTAGATTATTGTTGTTTTGATGCTTGAAAACTATCTTTCAATCTTTGACTCATATATATTTTCATTTTAAAATGACCAATGGCACTGATGAATTGCAAAGTCACCCATAACAGCATGCTTACTGGTGGAGAGAGAAGAGTTTGTGTTAGCAAAGAGAGCAAATATAACACATTGTTTCCCCTAGGTTTACTGTTTTGGATTGGGGTGCAGCGTGGCTGTTCAGACTGACACCGACCCAAACACAAGGTGTCATGGTGTTCATTTATTTCTTTTAATGATCGCAGTAAATAACTGAACAATTATTAGAACCGTACAACCGTACAAGCTAAAAACGTACATTTATATCTGCAGCAAAACTCAGATTCACATTGAAAGTAGATGTTAACATTATATTGAAACATCTGTTTATATTTTCCAGAAGAACTGACCAGAGTTATGGGATCAGAAAAATACCAATAGGTAAATATTTTTTATACTTAAAAAAAAAAGAGAGGAAAATAAACATGCGTTATGGATGCGACCAAAAAAAGTCTGCGAGTTTACAATCTACAACATACTTCTGTAAATGAAACTGCACAAGACAGATTAGACTACACATTACAGAAAAGTTCGCTCTGTTATAATTCACTCTCAATTGAAAATGTTTTGGAGCGATTTTAACACGCTATTTAAAAAAATAAACCAGCAACAACTGAAGGTTTTAAATGAGATGCTGTAATGTAGCCGTGGTGGGAATGAATTTTGGTGCAGTAGCACCCTGCCATGGAAGAATGAATGTAGCGGAAACCATGATGTTTACAGATATTTTTCTGATCATTTAAAGAGCCCCTTTTATGGGTTTTTGAAAATGACCTTCATGCAGTGTGTAACACAGCTCTGAGTGAAGTGAAATGTCCAGCTGAGGCTTAAATCTGAAAGTGTACAGTGTTTAAAACTATTGATTCATCTATAGGAGTCGACTCATAGTGGTTTAAACGAATCGCCGTGCTTACGAGTCTTTAGCTGTTTTGGCATGACGTGAACACGAAACATAAGCCCCACGCATTTGTGCGCGCGCAGACCCGGAAAGATTCGAAACCCCCAACCCCGCCCAAAAACACATCAGCAAGCGAAAGAAGCAATGTTGCCAGATTGGGCAGTTTTGAATTTTATTGTGCAGGTAAAAACCTTTTGGAGAGGGTTTGGACTGGAATGAGTCGGCTACATCTGGCAACACAGAGAAGAGCACTGTAGCAGACATGTGCTCGGCTGGATATTGGAAGTGTGCAGATGAACCAGAGATGAGACTGTGAAGAGTCAGTGGTTGAGGTTTATTTCTGCAGAAATGCCTCAGCATTATAGCCCAGCCTTGTGCTGTGTTCCCTCTGAGGAGTGCTTCTGAAATCTACACGCTTACAACAGAGGATTCGTCGGCTTTGTGTTAAAGGAAGGATCAGAAAAGACTTGATGTATGCAGGGGCAGACTAGCCATAAGGACCGGGTCTGACGGTGAATCTGGCCTGCACCCTCTATACAACAAGTGTGAGTGCGTGTGATTAAAACGGTCGCCTCATTGCTTTCTCTAGCTTGTAAATGATGCATTTAATTGTGTTTTGTAACTTGTAACCGCTTGTAGTGTATCTGGTTAACTTGTATTCTCATATCGCGTCTAAAAGCATTTTGTAAACGTGACGCGTGCCGCTTTGTTTACGGATTAAAATGCGTTTGTGAACTCGTGTTCCTCTGCTGTTTTTCGTTGCTATGGCTACATCAGCTCTCTTACACACATGTGGCGGTCCTGTTTCATAATGGTTCAGCTTTTGTCGCTGTGTGCATTAATACTGAATGTGTGTCGCTGTTTTTACTTTTGGTTAAGAACAGAGTAATATGCTGGGAGACCGGGGGGTTAGTTTCGGGGGTGAGGTGTCTGAAATTCGGGCGACTCTCGGGAAGATATGCTCGAGCAGATATGCTCACGCACTTATTATGACTACTTCAGTATTGATAAGCCGTGGTGGGCATTCTCTCGCGCTGAATGATGTCGACCAATCGCAACAGACTGGGTCATCGGTCCAATCAGCACAATTAGCATCACGCTAAGGAGGGGTTTTGAAACAAATGTATTGCTGAACGATTCATATAGGAGTCGCTGGGATATTGAGGTAAAAATAAATGCATATTATAAGACAATGAAAGTGTTTTTTGACCATGCATGCAAATTAGCCTGCTGTTGGAGACCCCCAAAACCAAAATATGACCCTTTTTAATGTATAATAGGGGCTCTTTAACTCTGTGGTCAGTTGTTCTGGAGAATATAAACAGATGTCATGAGTTTTTACTGCAAAGCGCTCTCAGTGCAATGAGAAATGAAACCAAATACTAAAACTAAAGTCACCTATGGCGATGGTAATGTCCCTGCGCAGGGCGAATCCCACCAGCCTTTGGGACTCTTTGGAGACGATGACGGGGAAGCCGTTGTAACTGGTTTCGGAGATGATGCCCTGCAGTTCAGCAAGCGTCATGTCGTCCTGCGTCAGAACGGCTAACGGCGGGTCGCTGCGCCGCGGACGCATCACTTCTCTGGCTAGCGTGGTGTGCGTGAACTCCTCTTTAGCGTCCAGGAAAGGGTATCCGTTCAGGCGGATGTGGGCTTCGTAAATCCCCTCCCGGCCGAACGCGTCACCCACCCATTTACTGGTCATCACTGCCGCCATCAGCGGGACGATGTACTCCAGACCGCCCGTCAACTCGAAAACAATGACCACCAGAGACACGGTCATACGCGTCACGCCACCTACAGCACACACAACACAGAGAAAACACATGCTAAATCAGATCAAACTACATTTATACAGCTGAAGTCAGAACGAGTCGCCCTCCTGTGAAGTTTTCAGATACTTCCAACTGATCTGGAACAGATTCAGGAATCTTTCACAGTGTTTCCTATAATATTTGTTCTTCTGGAGAAAGTCTTATTTGTTTTATTTAGGCTAGAATAAAAGCAGGTTTGATATTTTTAAAACCACACACACACACACACACATATATATATCGTATACGCACCCAGACATGCAGCGGCTCCCACCATGGCATAGAGTCCCGGCGTGATGCAGTCGGCACCAACCTCACACCACTCTCTGAACACAAACCAGTCGTGATGATAATACGCCAGCTGCTCCACTGCAATGCCCACGATCCTGCCTGCAATCGCCCCGATGGCCATACTGGGGATAAAGAGACCTGACGGCACCTGCACACACACACACACAACATTAATATGTAATATTAATTGTACCAAGCAATTAAACCAAGAATTTTTTTGTTTTTTTCTAAAGACTGATACGTGATGTGCTTTGGTGAATAACATCACATCCCTGTGTTATGATTAAAAAAATACAAGGTTTATCCACAAAGCGCCACAGTACTAAGGGCACGCACACAAACACTGTATTTTAATTCCTGCTCCTCCACACACACAGACTTTAAAAGTTCAAGACACCCTGGAGTAGTTTTTTGAGATTTGAACAGATGTGTGTGTTGAGCATCAGTTCAGACAGCGTTAGCTCCTGTCAGCTTTAATTGTGGAGAAAACTTGATCATCTTGAGATTTTGTCAGCTAATTTCATCTTCTGGGTTTAGAATAATGTTTGGGGTGGATCAAAATCAGTGACGTAGTGTGAATCTGCTAGTGGAGTGATGACGCGTCGCTTTCTCATTATTATTCATAGCGGAGTTTTCTTATCTTATGAGAAGACCCTGCTGCTTAATTATTCATGAAAGCACGTGCTTTCTGAAGGGCCTAGCTGTGAGACCCAATGACTGGGTGAGACCGTGTACGAGCACAGCAAGCAGTATTTAGCCGTTCATGAAGGGCCGTAACGTTATATGTTTGTTTCCATGTTTTTCCCGTGATGCTGTCTGGGCTGATTCAGCAAAGCTGTTGGTTTGCAGCAAGCATTTTTGTCAGGAGAGCTGTAAGAGAATTGGAGAATGGCGGACTTTGTCTTTTACCAGTTGAGTTTGTTACCATTCAGACACATCGCCTATATCCGTGCTGCTGTGTTCACACATGTTTAAAATCCTCCAGATTACCGACAAGGTTAATGGTTAGAATAGACAGAGCAAGAGACCTGCTGCACTGCTATCCACTGTGTCTGTATTCAGACCCTGGGATTGAGGAGGAGAGAAGTCCTCATTTATAGTGTTTATATAAACATGATTATCTTTATAATGATAGAACAGATTGTGGTTATGTGTAAATGGAATTCCGAATAACAGATGTAGCAGGACATTCAATTATTGTTTATTATTTTGGATTTTAACTCTGTAAACTATAGACTTTAACTTTAACGCTGATGTATATATTACAATTGAATTTAAAACAATTGAATAGTTACAAAACTATAATGAAGTAACAAAATATTTCTTTGATAACTGGAATATTTGAACCAATCGGTTTACAACATGATGCACTGTTTTTCTAGGCTTTATGGTGATAATGGACCATCATTGCCTTTTTAGCATAAGAAGAGGACAGAAACTAGCCAGACAGTAATGTGTGAATTGTGGAGCGGGCTAAATAAATAAAAAAACATCTGTATTATTTAGTAAGTGTACTTTTTGCTTTTATTCTTGCCATAATAAGAATATACATTTGTAGAGGAACCCATGTTCTGCTGTCATTAATATTTTAATACACTTTAATAGGTAAAACTGTCTGAGATATGAACAAAAGCAAGTGATGCATCAAAGTTTGATAAAAAAAAATCGTGAATGGTTATAAAAATCTTTATAATCATTGAAATAATTTATAAAAAATAAAAAAAATAACTAGTTTAATAAACATCAATAATATTAATGCTATGACGTAGTTGCTGAAACTTTCTACTTCTCTGTTTATCTGTCTGACTTTACGGTCAGTTTCATTTGACCGCCCCCTGTCGTTTTAAACAATATCACAACGGCGAATGCGGCGAGTAAAAGCCTCGTCCGTTTCGCGAGGTGCGCGCGCACTCAGCAGAGGCGCGTGATGCGGCGCCAGGTGAAAGTATAAATCCAGCTTTAGGAGGTTTGCTGAAGGTGCAGCTGTTTTGCAGCGAGAGGTTTGCGTCTGTAATAAACTACGACAGTTCTTGTTCATTAAACAGTAAGAATGATTAATAAATCGATATGAAACAGTCCCTTAAAAGTCACGTCGCGTCTTCAGTGTCCGGCTCAGGTGTGCTTTGCACTCACACTACAAGCGTACCGCATCAAAGCCCAACCACACTGCATCTCTGGCACACCTCTAGCAACTGAACGGCACCTGGGCTCGATTCAGAGCACTGATACTTGTCAAACGAACTGGGAAATGGGGATCAAACATGACTGGGAACGGTCTGGATAGCCTAGTGTGAGTACACCCCTACTGTAATTTCTCTATCCTTCATTCATTTTATTGTTACTTCATTAAAATCTCAACAGTTGAGACGTGTTGGTGTGTGGTCCTGCAGACCTTGAGGCCGAAGGTGAAGATGGTCATGATGATCTTGAAGACGAGCGCGAGGCTGAGCTGCCACATGGCTGAATAGACCCCTGGTGTGGCAGCGGAGGCGGCGTCGGGGCCCGTGGGGTCGGCCTGGCTGCCGTTCATCAGACTGCGGTACTGGCAGAGCTGAGACGACTCCAGCGGCCCGCAGTCTGTGAACAGCTCCTTGATCAGCTCGCTGGTGTTCTGACGGGTGTACGGGTTCGGGAACGCCACGATCGCTGTGATCGCAGCCACTGTGATCACCTCCAGCACTGGGTACTTGCCTACACACACACAGACACACATTACAATCACACACAGACAGACACAAACATGTACGCAGACACATTCACACATATGCACACAGACAGACATACACATATATATGCACACACACACACATACAAAGTGCCCACACACAAGTATGCACACGCACAGACACATATGCACACACACACATATGCACAGACACAAATATGTATGCACACACATGTACACAGACACACATGCACGCAAAAATGCACACACGTATACACATAGACACACAAAAACATATAGATGCACAAACACACACACACACATATGCACACAGACACACGTACACACACAAAGTGCCCACACACATGTATGCACACACAGGCACACGAACACACACACACAAAGCACGCGCACACAGAGACACGTACAGACACACATATTCATACACAGATAAACGCACAGACACACATTTACACACGGAGAGACAGACACACACACACACACACACAGACATTTTTTTAACAATAGAAATACAATTTGTGTAAAGATTAATTACAAAAATTGCCATGTAAAAATTTATAATAATAATAATAAAAATTATCTATATCCCATAAATAACAATAATTTTAGATAATATGTATTTTAGGTTCATTTTATTAATATATATATTTGTTTACATAGAAACATTGACTGAACTAAAAGCTACATTCAATAAATCTACAAATTACACACACACACACAAAAATTGTATTAAAAAATAAAATAAATATTAAAAATATTCTGAAGTTTAATTGAAATATTTAAAAAAATTATAAAAATGACAAAAAATGAAATTAAAATGAACCTTATTTAGGTTCATTTTATTAATATATATTATATATATATATATATATATATATATAT
>CAIGQQ010034223.1:0-21824 GCA_903798035.1 Danio albolineatus
TCTATCTATCTATCTATCTATCTATCTATCTATCTATCTATCTATCTGTTGTTTAGTCTCTATCTTTCGTTCTCTTTTGTTCTTTCATTCTATCTTTCTATCTATCTATCTGTCTGTCTGTCTGTCTGTCTGTCTGTCTGTCTGTCTATCTGTCTATCCGTCTATCTATCCATCTATCCGTCTATCTGTCTGTCTGTCTATCTATCTATCTATCTATCTATCTATCTATCTATCTATCTATCTATCTATCTATCTGTTGTTTAATCTCTATCTTTCTCTATCTCTATCTTTAATCTCTATCTTTCGTTCTTTCGTTCTCTTTTGTTCTTTCATTCTTTCTCTTTTGTTCTTTCATCTATCCGTCTATCTGTCTGTCTGTCTATCTATCTATCTATCTATCTATCTATCTATCTATCTATCTATCTATCTATCTGTTGTTTAATCTCTATCTTTCGTTCTTTCGTTCTCTTTTGTTCTTTCATTCTATCTTTCGTTCTATCTATCTATCTATCTATCTGTCTATGTCTATCTGTCTGTCTGTCTGTCTGTCTGTCTGTCTGTCTGTCTGTCTGTCTGTCTGTCTATCTATCTATCTATCTATCTATCTATCTGACTTACTGTTCCCGTATCTCCATGCACTTCACGTATATTATAATTCACTTCCATTATGGAAGTACACTTCACTTCCATTATAATTAAATATGGCAGACAGTGTTGAGGTATCGATTTTCCCCAGCTAAGTGTAAAGATGTTTTATTGAGACCAAGTAGACACAACAAACCCAATAATCTCATTATTGTAGGCTTTAAGAGTAAGCTATAAGAAAATGCTTTTAAAGAAGGATCAAGACAGCGTTTGCTTGATCAAAAAATACACTAAAAACAGTAAAATAATGTTTCAATTTAGTGTTTTTGTGATTTAATATTTTAAAACCTTTCAGTTATTCCTCTGATGCGAATCTTTCAGGATACTTTAATCAATGTAACTTTCATAAGAACAGGATTCATTGGCGGTAGCCTTTTATGTGACTATAAATGCTTGTTTGATCACATAAATGCATCCTTGCTTAATAGTAGTGCACATTTCCTAAAACATTTCAAGAGTTCACACTTACCTGATGATTGATTATAAAGCTAGTTTGGCATGCTGTCCGGGGAGAGAGCCCCGAGCTCATAAGATCCTCGAGCCCGGGGCTCCCTCCTGTTGCAAGGCGAGAGGGTAGTTTGAGCAGGGGTAAATCTCGAGAACTCTCCTGCTGGAGTAGCTAATGAACAGATAGTGATCACTCTTAAGAGATAGCTACTTACTAGGAGCATGTATATGGTGTCTATGTGGATTAGTCAATTAGCTTAAGTTGCATGTTTTTGGACTGTGGGGGGAACCCGGGGGAAACCCTCGTGAGCATGGGGAAAATGTGTAAACTCACGCGCAGAAACGTCAGCTGGTTTGGTAAAGACTGGGCAGCCGTGCCACCCATCTAGAAAGGAGACGAAGTAGGAGTGGAACGAGGGACCCTTCAAAATGAAGATAGCTGTGATACGTAACCAAGGGTATTTATGGTAAATTAGGAATCGTCTGATTAAAATAAATCATTGAATAAATTGTTCTGCTGTTTAACAAAAAAAACAATTTTTTTTGGATGTCTTTATTTTATGTTTTTGTATAAAAAGTTGCTTCTCAAGCAATTTGTTTTTCAGATGTTTGCTTTTTTCCCAGTAGCTTTTGTTAGGCATAATCATTTGCCGCTGGAGACATTGTTACCTAGGGCTTCGTGATTAATCGCAATCGCGATTTGAAACATTGCGAATAGCTAATCGCTAAAAAATATACATTATTTAACTTCCCCCATTCATAGCAAATGTGTGACTGCCGTCTTGCTAGGCAATTGAGTGAGCACACTTTCGTTCTTCTAATCAGAATTGCGCAACCGAACTATTCGTAACATCCACAATAAAACAAATAAACGATCGAGAGTGGGATGATGGCGTCTGCTGCTTCAGAAGCATTAATAGACTAATTAATATCAAAGACAAACAGCACGTCTGTAATATGGGAATATCTTGGTTATAAAGTCACAGACACCAAACAAAACCAGGTCATTTGTTAAAGGTGCCACAGAATTGTTGCCACAGCGTGAGGAAATACAACAACCAGCACCTATAAAAGCACCACAGGCGGCTATATGAGGAGTGTCTTGCTAAAAAGTCAACTAAAAGTACTGCCAGTGACACTCAATCTAGTAGCTAGCAACAGCAAAGTATAATCTAAGAGAAGTTTGCTAATATAAGTTAATATCTTTTCAGTTCCTTTTTTTTTTTTACTGACACTCACTGCGTTTTAGCAGTAAGAAGCTACAATACAGATTATTGAGCTGAAGCTTGACTACAAAATTAACTCGCAAATCGAATCGAAATCACAGCGTCAATATAATCGCAATTAGATATTTTCCCCAAATCGCTAAATAAAACAATGATAAAAATAACAACCTTCATATACTGTAGGAACGGTATAACATTTTAACATAACTTTTTAGTGGTTTTCCAAACTGCGGTAAACGTTAAAGCCGGTCATCATGATCCGAATACAATTTTTCTTGGAAATAATCTGCTTTCTTTTTGTTTTGGTGTCAGATTGTATTCAAACTTAGGTTTGATTCATTACAATTCAAAATTTAAAACCCTTAATGATGGGTTTTCATATAGAGTATTGCTCATTTTTTAATTATTTGAAAAATATATATGAATAAATACACAATTTAAATAATATTTTATTAGTTTTGGGAATGACCACAGTAGTTTTAGCACAGTGTTAGTAGTTTTTCTCTGTTATTTATTGCATTCACTCTCTTGTGAGATTTGAGATTAATCTGTTATGCAACGTTTTGATCTTTAAATCTGCTGATATAAAACGTGCCTCTGTAATTCCCAGCTGATGAGTGACATTTGGAGGATTACTGATGACAGGCGTGGTGAAAGAGAGAAAACTGACAGGTTTTTTTTTTTTTTAACTAAAGTGACATGGAAACCTCTTTGCTATTCATGCTTGTGTGTGTGTTGTGAATTGTCTGGGTGTGTCATTGTGTGAAGAACTACTGTGTCTAAACCATTTGACATGTTTTAACTTGCAAAGCATATATGAATAGATTGACATGCATGCTTGAGTTTATACTTCAGTCTTTATTATTAGGAAAATGGTTTTGGGCGTAGCTTTAGCTTTAGAGAAACACTCCACTTTTTTAAAAAGTAGGCTAATTTTACTGCTATCCTAGAGTTAAAAGTTAGTTTTAACATATTTAAATCTATTTAGCTAATCTTCACTCTGCTGGAAACACTTTTAGCTTAGCTTAGCATAGATCATTGAATCGGATTAGACCATTAGCATTTTGCATAAAAGTGACAAAGTTAAGATCACTTTCCCCATTTTGCATTTGGACTCTTTTGTAATTACATCGTGTACTAAGACCGACAAAAAATGTAACTACAGAAGAATCAAGCTTTAAACAGGAAAATTGAGTTACGAGATGCTAACGGTCTAATCCGATTTTAATGATTTGTGCTAAGCTAAGCTTAAAGTGCTACTACCAGACCAGAAGATCACCTGAAAAGCCTCAAAAATGTTAAAACTAAACAATATAACTCTAGGAGAGCATAGTAATGGTCGATATAAACGATACAAAATTGGTCTACGATAGAGATTCTAATTCTATCGCAATAATGCAATAGCCAAGAACAAAATGTTTAAAACCAAAGTGTTCCCTTAGGCTGCAGGTTTGAAATATGGTTTATTTAAAGTATCTGCAATACACAATTTTATTTGACTAATTAATACTGGAAATATTTTCAGTACAGTGTGTTCCTTAACTATAAAGACACCAGTTTTTTTGTTCTCTGCAACTTGGTGTTTAGGAACCAAGGACTTAAAAGAAAAGTCTTTCTTTCTAAAAGGCACTACATTTAGTTTATTTATCTGCAACATTGTGTTGTTTAATTACAGTTTTCCTTTTGCACAATAAATGTTCTCAAAACGACATGCAACGTTTCTTTATTTCTTAAAAAAAAAAAATAGCAGTTTGACTTTCCTAAGGGTCTATGTAACCTGTTTTGAAATGGTTCTATTATAATTTATACATCGCAATATATATCGTTATAGCAAGAGGCTGCAATGTATATCGCATTATGGATTTTAGGCCATATCGCCCAACCCTAGGAGAGCAGTAAAATGAGCATATTTTAAAATATAAGTGGAGTGTTCTCTTAAAACCAAAGCTACGCCCAAAAACATTTAAGGAACACTAAAATTTTTGAATTTTTGAAGCTTTTCGGGTGATCTTAGGGTCTGGTGGGAGCACTTTTAGCTTAGCTTAGCATAGATAATTGAATCGGATTAGACCGTTAGCATCTCACAATTCAATAATTTTCCTGTTTAAAGCTTGACTCTACTGTAGTTTAATTTTTTTGTTGGTCTTATTACGTAATTATAGAAGAGTCCATCTTTGCAGAGGAAAATGATCTAAACTTTTGTCATTTTTGTGCAAAATGCTTATGGTCTAATGCGATTCAGTGATCTATGCTAAGCTAAATGTGCTTCCGCCAGACATGGAGATCAAGTTGTAGAATGAGCCTATTTTAAAAATAAATAAATAGTGGTACCTTTAAGTCATTTGACTTAATCTTGTTGTACTCCACTGAAGCTGAATATTTCAAAAAGGTGGAGTGGAAGTTGGTTTTCAGTCATCAGGAATAGTTTCGATAGTTTGCTGTCAGTTGTGAAAGACTAACTAGCTTGCTAACTAGCTTTGAAACACTACCGGCAGTGTTGAAACCGAAGTGACCTTGATTAAGTCAGCTGAAAAGGAAAGCCGAGTCGATTTATCAGTGCGTGATGTTCATTCTCAATAAGGCCTGGATTTTCCATTATGATTATAAATGGAAAGTAATTTTCATGTTATTTACTTTTAGCTGCTGATTATTGGTGAAAGTATAAATGAATTTACCTGCATAATGCTTTGTAAAGGTCTGATTGAGTGATCTCAGGCTGCTTCCAGTAAGCAATTGCTGAAGAAAAGGTTTGGTCTGGTGCTAAAAATGGACGTATCTATTTTGAACTAGTTTTTAAGTTTCCTCAGCATTGTCAGCCAGGTTTAATGTCCAGTTGTCTACTTTTCAAATGAGACAGAAGCTGACCCTGGATCAGTTCATAAATTGTAATCTAATTTCCAAATATAATTTTTATGTAGGTATATTTGGTTTGAAGACATTTCAAAGGTTATAAACAAGGTATAAAAACAAGTAAGTAATGCTCTCTGTTTGGAATATGAACCAGTTTGTTCTTAATGATTGCTCTTTGTAATCTGGTGCTGCAGTGTTACAGCTTGTCCATGTTGAATATAACTTTGTTAATAAAATAAATTACTTTTAAAATGGCAGTACTGTCATACATATAATCAGAAAGAGCTTTATTGCCAGGCATGTTCACACATACGAGGAGTTTGTTTTGGTGACAGAGCTTCTACAGTGCAACAGAATTACAGAGACAGGACAAAGAACAGATAATAAATATATTCAAAAAATAGAAGTAAGTGTTAAATGCAAATATACAGATGGACAAGTGTATGTACAGGTGTATTACTATATACAACATTATATGTGCAGCTGTTATGTGCAAATTGGCATGTAAGGTGTGTTGTTAAATAAGTGTATGTGTGTGTAACAAGTGTAGTTGTTATGTGCAAATTGGCATGTAGAGTGTGTTGTTAAATAAGTGTATGTCTGTGTAACAAGTGATTTGCAAGTAGTGATGTTGGTTCCATGATTATTATCATCAAGTGTTCATGAGATGGATTGCTTGAGGGAAGAAACTGTTTCTGTGTCGGGCTGTTCTGGTGCGCAGTGCTCTGTAGCGTCCACCAGAAGGTAACAGTTCAAAGAGACAGTGTGCTGGGTGTGAGTGATCCAGAGTGATTTTGGCAGCCCTTCTGCTCGCTCTGGATAAGTACAGTTCTTGGAGAGTAGGGAGGGTTGTAACAATGATTCGCTCAGCAGTTCAAACTATTCGACGTAGTCTTCGAAGGTCAGATTTGGTAGCTGAGCTAAACCAGACAGTTATTGATGTGCAGATGACTGATTTAATGATGGAGGTGTATAACTGTTTCAGAAGCTCCTTTGGGAGGTTGAACTTCCTCAGCTGACGAAGAAAGTACAGCCTTTGTTGAGCTTTTTTTACAAATAGATCTAGATCATAAACAAAAGCATAGAAATGTCAATTCTGGTTAAAATCTAATGGGTGTTCACACATATCAGAGTCCCACCACTAATACCCCCCCTGAATGATCAAACAAAACCTTCAGTCTGCAGAGTTTGTGACTTTTGTATTGTCTTTATTTTCTGCAGATGGTAAATGGTGGATTCTGGACAGCGGCGTCCTCAACATCACCAGCATCACGTTTGCAGACCGCGGCAAATACACGTGCGTGGCGTCTAATGCTCACGGCAAGGCCAACTGCACGGTGACCCTCCGTGTGGTCTTCACCAACGGGGACATGGGCGTTTACTACATGGTGGTGTGTCTGGTGACGTTCACCATCATAATGATCCTCAACATCACGCGCCTCTGCATGATGAGCAGCCATCTCAAGAAAACCGAGAAGGCCATCAACGAGTTCTTCCGCACTGAAGGCGCCGAAAAGCTCCAAAAGGCCTTCGAGATCGCGAAACGCATTCCTATCATCACCTCAGCGAAAACGCTGGAGCTAGCGAAAGTCACGCAGTTCAAAACCATGGAGTTTGCGCGCTACATCGAGGAGTTGGCGCGTAGTATCCCGCTCCCGCCGCTAATCATGAACTGCCGCACGTTCATGGAGGAGATCCTGGAAGTGGTCGGCGTGGAGGAAATGAGACACACTTTTGTTCGGCAAGCACCCGAGAGTCACGATGGACACGTCGTGGTGGCCGCTAGCAATTCCGGTGATGTTTTTACTATTTTGCGCGAGCGTGAGCGCAGCGAGTCTCCGGCCGCAGACTCGGACGACGCCTCGCTTCACGAGCAGCCTCAACACATCGCCATTCAGGTTTCAGTTCATCCGCAGTTAACGGCACCAGGATGCTGTAACATAGAAGCTCCGCCTCTTTCTGAAATAGTCTCCACCTCTCCACCCCCATTGGCTCAGCTGCCTCTGGAGGCGGAGTCTGACGAGCAGGAAAATAAGGCAGAGTCTGTTCAAGAGGGTGGTGCTACAAAGAAAACCCAAGTCATTTATGAAAGCCATGTGTAATATCCTGAAGGAAGGATAATGACCTCGCTATGCATTTGCTTTGGGGCAAGAAAAGGTCAAGGTTTGTGTTATTTTCAGAAGCTTTCTATTTAGTCATCTTAGGACAAGAGGAAGAGCTGCATTTTTGTGTTTGATCTCTCGAAACTCGAATGTTCGGTTCATATTTCACCTTGAAATCAATCGGAGAAAAATTAGCCGTTGAATCTTTTGCTTAAATATAATCAATAAAGGCTATAGATTGTGTTTGGCATTGAATTTGGACATTTTCATTAAAATGTATCAGATTTTACCTTCCCCCCCCAAATATAGCAAAATAGCAAAAAAGCTATTGCAAATTTGCAATTTGTAAAATGCAGTTTTTGTTACTGTCATTTGTTAAAATATTTCTAAAACAAATCATATTTAAAATGTGTTCACCATTTATAGCAATTCAATGCTATAATTTGCAATAATAAAACAAAAGGACAAAAATAAAATCTATACAGATTTGCATTAGCATTTTGAGTTGTGAGATGATCGCTAAAAAGTCACAAATTCTGATTTTTATTTTTTTTTTGCGTTGAATTGTGGTATTTTAATAAATGTTTCCCAAAAGTTAATATAATGCATAAAATGTAGTTCCTATTACTAGTGGTGTAACGGATCGAAAATCTCACAGTTCGGATAACATTATGGTTTTTAGTCACCATTTAGTTAGACCATTTTTCAGACCAGACAAAAATGGCAGGAGACAAATGTTATTTGCTTTCCATTTATTACAACATCACTGCAGGAAACTTTTGGTTTTAACAAACGCTGTAATTTTATTAAAAATAATAAAATAAAAATAAATGAATAAAAATAAATAGTAAAAAAATTCAGTTCTGTGAAAAAGTCACTGTTTCTACGACTGTTGTTGTAAATAGATTTGTAAAACACATTTATTTTCAATAAATGATTCAGTTATTCACTCATAGGCATAAGCCGGTATAAGATTCTGACGGTATGATTGCCTTGGATAAAAATATCACGGTATGACGGTATTGTGATTACTGCTCTAAAATATATTCTTTTTTTAATGTCTGGGTGAAAAACAAAACCTTTTTCCCCTTTGAACACAATATATTTTATTTTGAGAAACATTTAAAAGATTTTGGAGCAGTAAACATGTCAGGCTGAATAATTCAAGTGAATCATTGACTTCTGCTGTCTTCATTAGTTTCAAAAACACAGATGTCTTTACAATTTACACCTAGAAAACAAACAAAAAAAAGTCAATAAAAATCCTGCTCATACCTTAGGAACGGTATCACAGAAATTTTTGGCGGTATGAAAACCTTGACTTTTCCAAACCTCAGTATACCTTGAAAACGGTTATCGTCCCATGCCTATTCACTCATAAAACTTCATGTTTCACTGCTAGATGGATCATTTTTGAAGAATTATTCAGTGATATATTGAATATTGGTTGTCGCCACCTATTGGTTAAATAATGTAATTACAGCCTACAACTTTCATTTTTGAGCGTCAAGTTAAGTGCACATGATGGTGATTTTTAATTTTTACCATAAACATCAGTGGTTATATCTCAACTATAAACTTGTTATCCCAGTACTTCTGTGTTATTTGACTGTTTGTAACTTCATAACTAATTCAAGACTCAACCTCCTTGATTTTTGCATGTTTAAAACACAGATTTGAATGCAGCGATTCGAAGGATTAATAAACATATGCAAATCACCATCATTGATAATTTATGTTGCGTGGGTGTTGAGATCCTGATCTTTTGATGATTAATCGCGCAGCTTACACTGAATGCATTAATGCAGGCTCAACAAGTAGTGACAGAAAACACCTTTAATAACCTAAGAAACCCACCACATCCAGAATAACCTACCATAACTTCTTCCGTCATCATTAGATTTTAAAGGAAAGCCTAAATGCTTTCAAACGTGATTTGAATGACGCAAGAGGTGATCTCTCTACAATCGTTACAAATTTAGTAAAAGTAAAGTAAAGTAAAGTAAAAAGTAAAGTAAAAGTAAAAAAAAAGGTATTTATTCACTGGTCACGTGTGTTCCGAACCGTGGGTTGATCTGTTACACCTCTACTCAATACTATATTCGTTAAGAAAATAAATGCATAGAAATGTTATTATTTTAGTATTCACCAATGCAGTTCTGCAATAATTATAAAGACAAAAATGTGAATCTGGTGGTAAAATAAATGCGAATCACAAACCTAAATTCAAAAATTGCATAATTCTTCATGATTTTGGGGTCAAAAATAACCGTATTTCTCTCCGAGTTTGACCTGTTAAGTTATATTCCTTACGACAATGATCACTCATGCTGAATGTACTTTGGGCGAAGTTCTCTATTTGTTTAGAAAACCCAGATTTGCTTTGCATAGTTTTTGTAAACTAGGGCTACTGAGGGATGCTAAGCTCACGGCTCACATCTATATCGGCATTATTTTGGATGTAGTTACAGATGATACATTTCACGGATGAATGCAAACGAACGACTGATCAATCCATTTGGCTGAAAGTATAAATTTATTTTTTCTTTTTTTCTTAATTTAATAGAAATCAACCATTTTCGAAATACTTCAGACGTGATGTGCATAGTAATTTCCAAAATCTCGCTCCCTCTTATAATGCATGAACAATGCATGATGCTGGACTTGAAACTTTCGTTCATGTATACTTGTCCGATATGTGTTATTTATCATTTACCAGGTAAACGGCTTCAACACTTGATTCAATGATAAAACTTGTAGACGTTTCAGTTTGAGGCATTTACTAGCGTTTCCACTGGAGTCCTTATACTGTTACTGTAATTAATGATAGTATTATTACTTTACTAGTAGCGCTAGGGCTGCTTTTGATTTCAAATGCACAGCTAGGTTTTGTTTTTTCTTCCTTAAAGAGTGAGCTGTTGCACATGTTTGTTTTATAGTCCTGATATTAGTATTTTATCTCTTCACGCGTCCCAAACCCTGGACGTTGATTCGTTCAAACCATTTGCTTCTTACCTTTCACCTCTTATTTTCACTGTTGTAAATCTTCAATGTTGATCTTCTTGCTTTTCTGGTCTCTGAATTCGTAGTCCGTCTGCACTGGTAATAGCTAGTTGAACAGGTTAAGCGCTAGTCAGTAAGAATGTTCCTGGTCAGGATTGTCAGTGGAAGCGATGGCCGTGGTGCTCTTCAAAACGCTGTTTTTATTTTTCTTCTTCTTCTTTTTAAAGTAGTGAAATAAAGCTGCTGTGTATCATGATTTCAGGTGTTTGTGCCTTCATTCAAAGGTTTTTTTTTTTTCCATAACGCTCTTGTTGATGATTCATAAATACTTTTGTACTTATTTTCCCTCCTATTGTGTAATGACTTTTCACACTAAGTTTGAATACTTATTTTAAAATCTTAATTTCAATGTATGCGTTTATATCCACAGACCACTTTATTAGGTACACCTGTCCCAGCGCTCGCTAATGCGAATCTAATGGCAGCAACTCGATGTAACAAATAACTACTCGTTACAACCGAGGCACGCAGAAGAGCGTCTCTGAACACCCAACCTTGAAGCGGTTGGGCTACAGCAGCAGAAGACCACACCAGGTGCCACTCCTCCTGTCAGCTAAGAACAGGAAACTGAGGCTACAATTCACACAGGCTCACCAAAATTAGACGACAGAAGATTTGGAAAACATGTTTATTTACAATATGGAGCAAAATCTCTGCGCAATATTTCCAGTACCTTGTTAAATCTACGCCATAAATATTAAGGCAGTTTTCATAACGCTCTTGTTGATGATTCATAAATACATTGGTATTTATTTCCCCCAATTGTGTAATGACTTTCCCCACTAAGTTTAAATACTTATTTCAGAATCTTAATTTCAATGTATGCGTTTACATTCACAGGCCACTTTATTAGGTACACCTGTCCAAGCGCTCGCTAATGTGAATCTAATGGCAGCAACTCAATGCGTTTAAAGACAATATGCTGCATTCACACCAAGCAAGGTAACACGATAGAAAGGCGAAAGTAACAAATAACTACTTGTAACAACCGAGGCACGCAGAAGAGCGTCTCTGAACGCCCAACCTTGAAGCGGTTGGGCTACAGCAGCAGAAGACCACACCGGGTGCCACTCCTCCTGTCAGCTAAGAACAGGAAACTGAGGCTACAATTCACACAGGCTCACCAAAATTAGACGACAGAAGATTGGGAAAACATGTTTATTTACAATATGGAGCAAAATCTCTGCGCAATATTTCCAGTACCTTGTTAAATCTACGCCATGAAATATTAAGGCAGTTTTCATAACACTCTTGATGATTCATAAATACTTTTGTACTTATTTTCCCCCATTGTGTAATGACTTTCCCCACTAAGATCGAATACTTATTTCAGAATCTTAATTTCAATGTATTTGTTTACATTCACAGGCCACTTTATTAGGTACAACTGGCCAAGCGCTCGCTAATGCGAATCTAATGGCAGCAACTCGATGTAACAAATAACTACTCGTTACAACCGAGGCACGCAGAAGAGCGTCTCTGAACACCCAACCTTGAAGCGGTTGGGCTACAGCAGCAGAAGACCACACCAGATGCCACTCCTGTCAGTTAAGAACAAGAAACTGAGGCTAGAATTCACACAGGCTCACCAAAATTAGACAACAGAAGATTTGGAAAACATGTTTTTTTTTTACAATATGGACCAAAATCTCTGAGCAATATTTCCAGTACCTTGTTAAATCTACGCCATGAAATATTAAGGCAGTTTTCATAACACTCTTGTTGATGATTCATAAATACTTTTGTATTTATTTCCCCCCATTGTGTAATGACTTTTCCACTGAGTTTGAATACTTATTTCAGAATCTTAATTTCAATGTATGTGTTTATATTCACAGGCCACTTTATTAGGTACACCTGTCCAAGCGCTCACTAATGCGAATCTAATGGCAGCAACTCAATGCGTTTAAAGACAATATGCTGCAGTTCACACCAAGCAAGGTAACACGATAGAAAGGCGAAAGTAACAAATAACTACTTGTAACAACCGAGGCACGCAGAAAAGCGTCTCTCAACGCCCAACCTTGAAGCGGTTGGGCTACAGCAGCAGAAGACCACACCAGGTGCCACTCCTAACAGCTAAGAACAGGAAACTGAGGCTACAATTCACACAGGCTCACCAAAATTAGACAACAGAAGATTGGGAAAACATGTTTATTTACAATACGGAGCAAAATCTCTGAGCAATATTTCCAGTACCTTGTTAAATCTACGCCATAAATATTAAGGCAGTTTTCATAACGCTGTTGTTGATGATTCATAAATACTTTTGTACTTATTTTCCCCCCATTGTGTAATGACTTTCCCACTAAGTTTGAACACTTGTTTCAGAATCTTAATTTCAATGTATGCCTTTACATTCACAGGCCACTTTATTAGGTACACCAACTGCTCGTTAATGCAAATCTAATGGCAGCAACTTGATGCATTTTTAATATGCTGCATTCACACCAAGCAAGGTAACATGATAGAAAGGCGAAAATGACAAATAACTACTCTTAACAACCGAGGCACGCATAAGAGCATCTCTGAACGCCCAACCTTGAGGCAGATGGGCTACAGCAGCAGAAGACCACACCGGGTGCCACTCCTGTCGGCTAAGAACAGGAAACTGAGGCTACAATTCACACAGGCTCACCAAAATTAGACGACAGAAGATTTGGGAAAACATGTTTATTTACAATATGGAGCAAAATCTCTGAGGAATATTTCCAGTACTTTGTTAAATCTACACCACGAAATATTATGGCAGTTCTGAAGGCAAAAGCGAGTCCAAACGGGTGTACCTAATAAAGTGACATGTTTGTGAATGTACATATTTAGCATTTAAAAACAGCCAAGCTTGCTTATGCACTCAAGTATTTGAATGGTGTTTAAGTGGATGTTTGAAGCGCATTAGTTAATATTGATCTGAAAGTGACTGCAGTCACACTAATGCATTATTGAACCTATTCTTGGGTTTATATTTAGCTTGTATTGAATGGCTTGCTTGAATGTGACCTTAAATGTCTGACTGGAATTGTTCGTGCAAAAGAAAAAAAACATTACTTCCTAATTTGTTACTCCAAACATGCAGCCTTAGTGTAAACACTGCAATGGAAGTAAAGTTTGTTTAGACTAATGTTGTAATAGTGCAAAATTTTTGCCTGCAGTAATATTGTATAGATCTAAAGGGAATTTAATATGGGAAGAACATAATTTAACTTCAGTTACATATCTATAGGCCTATTATATATGTAAACGTCAATGATTTAAATATGCCGTTAAGTTTCGATTCCAGCAGCGCATGCGCAGAAAGACTCTGACTGAAACGGCGCGAATTTCTGAAGACGAGTGTTTACCTTACCATAAATATGTCAGATATGTTTATGAATACTATATATTTTAAAGTTTACATTGTTTACTTGGACTGACGGTATGATGGCAGTTTTGTTTTACGGGAATCACGTAAGTCATGAAATTTACATTTTTGACGACGAAATAATCGTTATTTTCACCAGGATCTCATTGAAATCTCAATTATTCATCTTTTTAGACAAATAACCTTCATAAGTAGGATGATCTTTGGAGTCGGATCAATAAAAGTACGTTAAAAATATCCCAAAACTTATAATGAAGTTAACCTACAGGCTCAACCATTTTGTGTGAGGCCATATAAGCAGACTTGGCGTTATCGTATTAACACGTAGCGAAAATGAACATATTTTTGTCAAATGTGAAGTAAATATTAGATTGAAAAGATCATAAGTTAATTGTCTGTCAAGTTTTAGGTTAAAAAAAAAAAACGGTCACAAAATCTCCCAGCTAAAACATCTCGAATTTACTGCGCATGTGCCAATATTTACAGAAAAGTGTATCAATATACATTATAGACATCATCTGGAAGCCTCCGTGACACGCTTTCATAATAAACTATCTCCCTCTAAGATCATTTGAAAAGGTCTTGCTTAATATTTGCATAAACCGATCATAGACTGTCACATGTAGTCCTAATATAAACACCAAACACTGTGGCTGCATGTGGTGATGTTTGCCCGTCTGCTGCATCTGCGCGTCCACCTGCACAAACATTGTGATTTTCCATTTCCATGTTGAAAGAGCCAAACATTTGCAGATGAAAAGAGGCTGAAAGCTCTTGTGAAAACCCATTCAACTAACAGGCCTTTAAACGTGAGACACAAGTGAAAGAGGTTTCCTGTGGGAACAGCGACAAACGCGCACTGGAAAAGTCCCTTTGAGAGGATATAATGTGGAAAATGAGCCTCGAGCAGGGTTGCCAGGTCTCACAACAAAACTAGCTCGATTATATCAAAACTCAAAACATAGCACAGCTCGTTTGTACGGTCTCTTCTTTGAAAATAACAATCACTAATGTACTTTTATCTTAAAATTGATGAATTAATATCACAGCTGGCATGATGTTTTACATTTAAAGTCTGTAATAAATCAAAATGGCATGAAATGTCATCAGTATACAGAGATTTCACAGTATTTCTCTGTTGCAATTAAAAGATCACAATAATTAACCCAGAAAAAGCCAATGGAAACCAAGCATGGGCCAGTATAAGATTCTGACGGTATGACAACCTTGGATAAAAATATAAGTTTCACGGTATTGTGTTTACTGCTCTAAAATATATTCTTTTTAAACTTCTGGCTAAAAAACAAAATCTTTTTTTCCCCTTTGAACACAAAGTATTTTATTATGAGAAATATCTTTAAAAATTTTGGAGCAGTAAACATGTCAGGCTAAGTAATTCAAGTGAATCATTGACTTCTGCGGTCTTTATTCGTTTCAAAAACACAGATGTCTTTACAATTTACACCTAGAAAACAACAACAAAAAAATGTAAATAAAAAAAAACATACACATACCTTACACATACCTCAGGAATGATATAACAGAAAACTTTGGCGGTATGAAAACCTTGACTTTTCCAAACCGCGGTATACCTTGAAAAAGGTTATGGTCCCATGCCTAATGCAAACACTAGCAGATTACTATGGTATCACTACAGCACTACAACTAGGCATAGGCCAGTATAAAATTCTGACGGTATGATAACCTTAAACAAAAATTTCACGGTTTGTCAGTATTGTGTTCACTGCTCTAAAATATATTCATTTTAAATGTCTGGCTAAAAAACAAAACCTTTTTCCCCTTTGAACACAATATATTTTATTTTGAGAAACATTTAAAGTATTTTGGGGCAGTAAACATGTCAGGCGGAATAATTCAAGTGAATCATTGTCTTCTTTTGTTTCAAAAACACAGACGTCTTTACAATTTACTCCTAAAAAACTAACAAAAAAAAAGTAAATAAAAAGTCTTACTCATACCTTAGGAACGGTATAGCAGAACGTTTTGGCGGTATGAAACCTTGACTTTTCCCCACACCGTGGTATACCTTGAAAACAGTTATCTTCCCATGTCTAACTACAACATACAAAAGAGAGAGATCGACATAGAGCTGGGGTGTCACCTGAGTTCCAGCCCTGCTTCAACACACCTCTCTAGGTATCAATCGAGCCTAAAGTGCTCAATTAGTTTGATCAGGTGTGTTTAATTGGGGTTGGAACTGAACTGTGCAGAGCTGCGGCCCACCAGGAACTGACGTTGACACCTGTGAATTAGTGTCACTTACCTGTTTATGAATGATTTGATCAACTGTAGTTTGAAATACGAGAAGAAAACACTGCGTTTTCCTCCTCTAAGGCCTTATTATGCAGTCTGTTTCACCATCTTGTGGCACAACCCCTTTTTGCTTACCAAAATCATAAATATTTAAAATAAGCACTGTCCTTATAAATAAACTGCATAGTTGCAATTTAAACAACAATATTCTCACCTCAAAAGTGCATTATGTTGTCCAACAGCTGCAATATTTGTCAAACTGTAGAGAGTTTATTGATCTGCTGTCACTCTATGTGGGCGGAGTTATACAGAAGGGTGAAGAGGCTGTAAAAATGCTGTTATTGAAGAATATCATTGAGCCAATCAGATTCAGGAACCAGACAGAACTGTTGAAGAAAAAATACCTGGCAACCCTGGTACAGCTTACCACACAGAAGTGTCTGTCCATCACCATACAACAGTTTATAATAAACCATGAATACAATATTTACAACTTTGATTTATAAACTACATCGTAATTAGGCATGGGCCGGTATAAGATTCTGATGGTATGATAACCTTGGATAAATATATTACGGTTTGACGGTATTGTGTTCACTGCTCTAAAATATATTCATTTTAAATGTCTGGCTAAAAAACAAAACCTTTTTCCTCTTTGAACACAATATATTTTATGTTGAGAAAGTATTTTGGGGCAGTAAACATGTCAGGCTTAAAAACACTGATTTCTTTACAATTTACACCTAAAAAATAAACAAAAAAATGTAAATAAAAAAATCTTACACATACCTTAGGAATGGTATAGCAGAACATTTTTACGCCATGAAAACCTTGACTTGTACATATACCTTGAAAACGGTCCCATGCCTAATTGTAATACAAATAAAAGTGAGCTTTTTACTGTAAAAGTTGACTTTCACTTTCTCACTGGAGACTTCTGCTTATGAAAACCAACATTTTGCATTTCCTGGAAAACAAAAACACCATCTACAAGTAAATATGCACAAACCATTTACTGCATGCTTAGAAATGCAATGAATAAAAGCACGAAATGTTTACCATCCTAACCCTAAACATTTCATCCATGTAATAATAATACTAATATATCTATACGTGTGTATAGAATATAAAATCACTCAGAGAAATAAAAATGTGTTGATCTATAACTAAGCAGCTATAATTTAAAACGATACTCTCTGTCTGTGTGTGTGTGTGTGTGTGTGTGTGTGTGTGTGCCTTAGCTCTCACCCTGAAGCTTTAGGCAGTTTGTCAGACAATATACAAATTTTTTATGTGTGTGTGTGCGTGTGTGTGTGAACTTTCACAGTGGAGACTTCTGCTTATGAAAACCAGCGGTTTGCATTTCCTGGAAAACAAAAACCCCATCTGCAAGTAAATATGCACAAACCGTTTTTGTAAATACACAGAAATGCAATGAATAAAAGCAGAAAAAGTTTCCCCTTCAATCTGACATCACACAGTTCAGCATTGAGAACCATAACAATAATAATGATGCTCATTAATATTTACTAAACACTCTGGAATAGCATGCCCACAGCCCATTTGATTCTGTAATAAAAATATTAAATATTAAGATATTTAAAAAAAGTGTTGATTTATAACAAAGTAGCATAATAATAACAACCATAACAATAAAAATAATATTCCATTAATATTTACTAAACACTCTGGAATATCATGCCCACAGCCGTTTGATTATGCAATTAAAATATTTCATATTTTTGAGATATTACAACAAGTGTTGATTTATGACTAAGCAGCATAATAATAACCATGACAATATTAATAATAATAATAGTTTATAATAAATATTAAGCTATTACTAATATAATAATGATAACAATAATAATAATAATAACAATATTAATAGTTTATTAATATTTATTAAACACTCTGCAATATCATATCACGTTTGATTATGCAATTAAAATATTTAATATTTTTGAGATATTACAACAAATGTTAATTTATTACTAAGCAGCATAATAATAACCATAACAATTATATAATAATAATGTTCATTCATATTTACTAAACACGCTGGAATATCATGACCACAGCTGTTTTGATCCTGCAATTAAAATATTAAATAATTAAGAAAAAAATGGTTGATTTAAAACGAACTATGTATATGTCAAACCTTTAATCCGTGTAATATATATATATATATATATGTGTGTGTGTGTGTGTGTGTGTGTGTGTGTTTAAAAGTAGCCCAGACTTGGCAACCCTGTCCGAACAGTCTGAAGTATTATGCCCTCACCCAATCTGTAATTAAAATATTAAGTAATTCATATTAATTAATATACTATAATATAATACTAATATAATAATACTTTATTAAAATATTAAGTAATTAAAAACTAAAGTGTTGATTAGGCCTTAAAATGTCTTAATTTAAGACCTCCAACACAACATTTCAGAAGATTTGTTTTTAACAGGTCTTAATCTCCATGTTAAAAAATAAATCTTCATGTTATTCTCATTGCAGACTGAAGTAATGGCTGTGTTTTGTTCTGTTCTTGGTAAGGCTTATAGCGTTTGTCAATGGACATATCTGAAAATTTATATTATTATTATTGTATTATTAAATGGCTTAAATTAACCGTTTTTTTTAATAGGGAAAATCTGCTATATTCCAAAAAATCCTTCGCATTTAGCCCAGCATAAGTCTGAAATTACGTTCATAATAGTCTTAAAAATGTCTGAAAAAGTCTTAAATTTAACTTGGTGAAACCCTGAAACATGTCAAACCTGTAATCCATGTATTAATAATACTAATATATCTATATCTATATGTGTAAATATAATATTATAATATAATATAATATAATATTCATTTATTTATTCATTTATTTTTAAAAACTGCAGTGTTTAAAAGTAGCCCAGACTTGGTAACCCTGTGCGAACAGTGTGAAACATCACGCCGCCGTCACCCATTTGAGAGAAATACAAATGTGTTGATCTATAACCAAGCAGCTATAGTTTAAAACAATACTTTGTGTGTGTGTGTATGTGTGTGTGTGTGTATGCCTTAGCTCTCATCCTGAAGCTTTAGGCAGTTTGTAAGACAATATACAAATTTTTAATGTGTGTGTGTAATCTGAGAGACTCTGTGTTCTCATACAGGAAGGTCTGTCAGTGACCTGTGCAACCGCACTGAGAAACCATACTCTTGCTCCAGCGCTGCGCAGGACAAACACACAAGTACGTCACACATATATACTATGAGTCTTTCAGCGTACACATCAATAAATATAATCATTTGTTCATTTAACAGGTGACTGCAATCATTACGATGAAACATACACGATGAAAGAGTGATAGAAATAAACTTTAGACTCCATATGTTTGGCCTAGACATGCAAATGAGGACTCTTATCAGCCTCTGCATCTACTGCACTGTCTCTAAACTGAAAGCAACATAGATTAAACCAGAACTAACCTAAAGACTTCAGCTGAAGAATCACACAGCCATCTCAGTGTGGCAGCACTGAATTAACATTTAATAGCTGGAATAGATGGATGGATGGATGGATGGATGGATGGACACTATTGTCCTTTTTAAGAGTTGCTCTACTTTGCGGCAAAACAGCTAAAGTATTATAAAGATGACTTTTAGATACTGCAACTCCTCTATTATTATTTACTGATATCAACAGTTAAAAAATGATAAATAATAAACTTAAAAAAATCTGCACATAGAAGGTCAAAATTAACAGTTTATAAAGACAAAGAAGTTCATAAAACTCAAATGATAAAGACAATAATAATAATAATAAAAGTTAAAAAGAACAATATACATAGGGCCAATGCTTAATTTGTTAATTTTGAGGTCCCGGAACAGATCGGGGTAACGGATCCGGCATGCTACCAGAGGAGGGTGAGGTGTCGCGGACGAAAGTGAAGAGCAGAGGTGGGGGTTTGCTGGCTGGCGGTGTGTATCGTGGATGAAAGTGGAGAGCGGGGAAGTGTCATGGATGAACGTGGAGAGGGTTGGGGCGTCGCGGAATAAAGTGATGAGCGGGGCGGGGGTGTGTGTGAGGAGGGGGAAATCGGTAAAATGAGGCCGGATCAGATTTCAGAGGTGCCGCATCCGGCTTGTTCCGGCACAAATTAAGCCCTGCACAGGACACTAAAACTAAAAGGCAAAATGTTGAACTTCTACTTCATTACAGTTACTTCATTAACTATATTTGACTTTATTAACTGTATACTTTCATCAACTATCTCAATTTAAGCAGCAACAACAAAATGATTTCACGGAAAATCACCAAAATACATTTGTTGAGCTGTTGATAGTCATATATGTGTTCCGCGCTGCTATAAACACTGAGGACACTTATATTTCACTAAACAGTGGAAATTGGTTGTTTTTGCGTTATTTTGAGCAATTTCGTTCTTTTGGTTTGAAAAATATTTCTGAAGCTGCGTCACAAGGAGATCCTTGTGTAAATTCCAGCATGGATCGTCCAGCGTGTCTGTACTGGCAGATACATGACGTCTTTGAACTTTCATTATTAATTCATGAGAAAGACTTGGTTCAAACCAATCAGCGCGCTCTTTTGTGAATGAGGCGCAACTTCATTAATATGCATGATAGCATCGAAGACTGTTTTTACCGGTGATAGTGTTCAGAGAGACGCACGTTGTGTTGCCAACCGTAATTAAAACAAGTCTAAGAAGAATAATTGTTCAGAGACATGGGTCATCAGTGTTGTGTTAATAAATGTGCTGCAACAAAGGTTTTGGTTTCATTTCATCAATCTGGCGCGTGGACTCACATTTGTGGATTACAGTGGTCTGCTAACACGCAACAATAATATGTTTGTCAGGAGCATGTTTTACACGAGAGCTTTCCTCATCTGGAAATGGTGAAATCCGGATTTGCCGCTCGTCTCCTCATAAAAAAGACGTTGCTCCAGTTGGTGTTGATTGTCCTGTCTCTACAGATTTGGTAAGTAAGCCTTCAGTGTTTATGTTTATTCAGATGGTAAAGTTAGTTCGTATCGTCAGCAGTACTGTTTCCGTGTTTAAAGACAGACCTTAGTCAAATGATTTAGTTACTAGATTTACAGTATGTTAACATCACTACAGTATTATAGACTGAAAGATCCGCTGTAAATGCTGCTCTCCGAGTGTAAATATGTAAACACCTTAAACTATTACCTTCGTGTATGATTTTCGCCGCATTTTGTGAAAGGATCGTCTATACGTGTAGTGCACGTACTGAAACTCCCCATTTCATGCAAACCCTTCTCTCTTTCGCCACTCAACGAATGCGTATTCATAGTGCTTCACCACAGGTGAACTCCAGCTAAGCTGCTGAAACATCAAGAATGATCAGTGGAAACAGAATGTACCTGAGATCAATTTAGATCTTCACGGCAAAGGCTGTAAATACTGATGTACATGTGATTCTTCAGGGTTTTTATTTTTAATAAATATGCTACAATTTCAAAGAATCTTCTTTCACGTTGTCATTATGGGGGATTGTGTGTAGAATGTTGAGGAGATAATTTAATCCATTTTGGAATAAGGCTGTAAATGTGGACCAAGTGAAGCGCTATGAATACTTTCCGGTTGCACTGTATGGTTCCATCCATCCATCCATCTATTGTTATATATATACATTATCATTCTTTATATTGTTCTATATATGGTTCCATCCATCCACTGTTTTATATATCGGTCTATATATCGTTCCTTACATCTATCTTTCATCCATTATTTTATATATTGTTATAAATATCGTTCCATTGTTTTATATATCAGTCCATTGTTTTATATATCGTTCTATATATCGTTCCATGCATCTATCTATCCATCCATTGT
>CAIGQQ010034227.1:0-22397 GCA_903798035.1 Danio albolineatus
TTTTTTTTCACAGTATGGACCCTTTTCACAAGACTGTTATGGCCTGTATCCACTGTGTGGTACGGTACGGTTCGGTACGCTTTTATGGCCGTTTCCACTGTCTAACAGTACCGTACCACTTTTTGGTCACCCTTTGCAAAGGGTACCAAAGGGTGACCAAAAGGCGGAGCTAGACGCGCAGCTGAACGCTATTTGGTTTACAGAGATACGTCATTCACTCGCGCAACAAGCCAGAATGAAAACAAAGGACCTGCCATGTTTAAATACACAGCCGAGATATTACACCAAAAAATATATATACGTATTATAAGGAGCCATGGTCGACCCGAGCTCAAAACAAACATTGTTGTCGTCTTGATGAACAGCCACAAAAGCAAGACAAGAGCAGATTCTCCCCTGTGCCCTGTAGTTTTTAAGAGCCTGTCTAAAGTGCGAGTGGTTTCGCTTGCGTGTGCTCGCATCTATATCTGAAATAACAAACTTCTTGAGCCGATGATAATAACGTGCGCTTGATTATTGATGTGCTTTTGAAACCCGATCCTTCCAGAAACAGACAAACGCGAGACTGACGCCTGCAGAAACAAAGGAGAAGCCGGAAAAACAAAGGAGCAAACATGAAGAAACTTCTGCGTTTAACTATTATCATCACCTTCTGGACTATCATGAACTCAAAATGACTGAATTGCTCTCCAACAGAGGCTACATGTGCTGGTGGAGATTACAGACACAGATGAGAGCTCTGCACTGACTGTGGGCTATATCTCCTGTTGTTTTTGAACCTAAATAAGGACTAAATGTCTGCTGTGTGTAGTGTTTCTGTAACTGGTAACATATCAGAGACTGTAAGGGGCTGTAAGTAGGCTATTCTGCATCATTGATCTGCAGTTATAATCAGATCATGTTCATAGAGAGGTCAGTAATGAACATTTATACACCAGTGTTTATGTGTATAATAAAGCCTCTGTTTTGTGAGAAGTGCTGCTCATATATGCGAGCGACCCGTACAGCTTTACTGTAGACATTTCCTCCAGCGAGAATGACGGCGACTGAAACTTTGTCGTACACCACGCCCACCAAAAGAGTACCCTTTAGCAGTGGAAACGGGCCCTTATGATGCGTTTAACGCTCATCAGCACCTTAAATTCTTGAAAGTTTTTGATATTTAGATATTGTTTAACATATGCATATTTATACATGTATTACATCATCTTTGCAGCAATTTACAAAAAAACGAATGAGCGCTTGTGTGAGGTGTGTGTGATGCAGTGTCTATGGTTGTGGGACAGTAAATCTGACATTATTCTCTACTTCTGGCCGCCGTTATCAGTCTCACACTATTGTTTTCTTCTTTCTGAAAGTCGTGATAACACCATTGTGGAGTTTTTCTTTGATTATTCCAGTAAATAGGACTATAAAATAATGATTTGTTGTACTCTCAGAGTAAATGAAGTACGTACGCATTGGCGTTAGTGGTTCTGGATGGAATTCCGTCGAACACGATGACTCTGTCCGCCAGATACGTGGCCATGATGAAATCGTGCTCCACCACAAATGCCGTCTTCTTCGCGTGAAGGATGAATCTGAATGATATTGAAAGTAAATGAGCATCAAGCATGTAAAGCACATGAAAAGCAATGAAAGTGTTGACGTTTTACCGTTTGATGACCCTGGCAGCCATGAGACGCTGCTCAGAGTCCAAATAAGCGGAGGGCTCGTCGATCAGATACACATCCGCTGGTTTTCCTAAACACAGAGCCAAAGCCACACGCTGGAGCTCACCACCAGACAGATTCTGGACCTGCAGACAACACACACACACACACACACACACACACACACTGTTTTAACTCGTGTGCTGTGATTTTGGGTGACACATCGTATTTTGACATATATTTTGGGAAAATCCTTTGAAATTTTTCAAGAACTCAACAATATACTCTGGGCAAATTTACTACCCTTTTGTTATGTTGGGGATTGTTTTTGACTTCCATTGTAATCACATTTTTTAAGCCATGACAGCATTTAATCATGCATTCTTGATAGTGTAAGATGCCTTTTATTAGCCCAACGACGAAGCTAACAGCATGGGTGAAGTTAAATGCATGTAAGCCTTTTAGCACATGAGAAAAGAAATATTTTTACTTATGAAAACGTATTTTAATTCGTTTCCATTTCCGAATTTAATCTGACTCCAATTTATTATAATTTGAATGCTCATACCTAAAGAGAGTTTGATTTAGCCACTAGATTATATCATATTAAGTCAGTGATTGTCAGGAAATATGAGAGTTTAAACAAGAATTGTATTTATTTGTCAGGCAAAGATTTTCCATTCCAATTCACATAATTATACACGATAAGCCAATTCAGATTGTACAACAGAGCTTAAGATTAATACCTGACCATGTAGAAAGACATTGCGACATACAAGCTCTGGGACAGAACCCAGAAACTTGTGCGTTGCAACGGGGTCTTCTGGTTACAGAATCCCCCGATCTGTACAAAACCTTAACCTTAAATACCCAACAGGGCGTCACAGTGACCCTTGCCTAGTGTATTGATGTGTTAATCACTTCTGGAGGGGGAGCATCTGGCAGAGATTTCATCAAAGTTAAAACCAAATTCAAATATTACAATGACCTTAAGACCACTTTACCAATCACACAGAGACATTTAAAATGATACCAAACATGAATATAAAACTACAAGATGCACCAAGTTAAAACCTTGAGCCTTTTATGTGAGATGTGAATGGTTTACTCTGATGGAGCAAAGACATACAGTCAGGAAGATAAGCTCAGGATGATTTGTATAAAACAGTTGAACAGCTGGTCTTCTGATCTTCTCAGATTAGCCAGTTCATTGCCTTAATGCCTGACCATTCTCGTGGTCTCTTCTCGTGGAATTACATAACAATCCTCAGGGTTTATTATCATGGAGAGACATAGCCAATTCTTACAATAGTTTCTGGTTTTCCCTGTTGGGATAAGCTACGACTAAAGCTTAGTTTCTGACTTCTATATGGAGTATATGTACATGTGTGCATGTGTTATGCATGAGTGTATTGGTGGGTTGTTTCTTTAATAAAGTGCTGTATGATAAACGAGACACCGACATTGTTTGAATCGCCAGTGACTTCAACAAAGACCACAGAAACACTATTGATTGGTGATTCTAAGCTCTTTGACAAGCATGTCAACTTTCTCTCTTCTTCTACTGCGTTTAAGCGAGTGTCAGAAGCTTAAAGTTGTGTAGCGCCACGCTGAGCATCAGGGTCTTTCTGTTTTCATTAAGTGCCATCTAACGGCAAGGAGTGATTCTGCATACTCTTCTGCTTGACGCCAGTGAAAATCACTTGGGTTTGAATGCAGAAAACGTCTCGGAAAACGCTGATGATGAACGCAAACGAAAAGTGTACAAGCCTTTAAGCTTTATAAAACAAACCATAAAAATGACAAAAGCACAACAAATTAAAAAAAAAAAAAACTCCATCATCATAACTGTTCACTTCTAGCGGTGTTCTACTCACGTCCTGGTCGATGATGCTCTCGATCTGCATGGGCTTCATGACATCAGTGACGAACTGAGGGTGTGTGTAAGCGTCTCTGATCTTATCATGCAGCAGGGCTCGAACACTGCCCTAAAAACATACGGAGATGGTCATGATTCAGTTTGTTTGTGTTTAACACCATGCCAGCTTCATATACATCAAGAGATAAAACAAGCAGGACATACAGTTTATATGAAGGTTTTACAATTAAATAAATCTCTTCAAAGGAATGAACTGAATAAAGTCAACTCATCACCATGCTTTATACAGGAATCAGAAAATGAAAGTCAATACCGTTTGAGACTCTTTCCGCACATTTTAAAACCACTTTACATTTAAACCGGTAACATTAATGACATTTTAACTTGTATTTTGCTAAATACTGACTATAAAAAAACTAATCCAAATCTAAAACATTATTCATATTCTTAATATTGGGTTACAGCTAGTAGAGCATCTGCTTCAAACTCACTTTAAACTTAGGGCTGATCTTCTGTGGTTTGTAGCTCACGTTCAGGATGGGCACATCACCTGACAAACATAACACACACTCCAGTTAGCATTAAAGGCAAATTTTTTGAGCTGTTGACAGTCAAATATGAGTCCCGCGCTGCTATAAACACAATGAGGACACATATATCTCACTAAAAAGTGAAAATTGGTTGTTTTTGCGTTATTTCAAGCAAATTCGTTCTTCCGGTTTGAAACAAATTTTTGAAGCTGCGTCACGCCGATGAGATCCATACGTGTATTCCAGCGTGGAGAGTGGACGTCTGTACCGGCGAGAACATTCTGACGTCTCTGAGTGTGCGGCATTTATTCATGAGATAGCCTTTGTTCAAGCCAATCAGGGCGCTCTATTGTGTATGTGGTGCAACTCATTAATATGCGCGAGAGCTTCGAAGACTGTGTGTACGCGTTGCAGTGTCCAGACGGCAGGGACGCCACGTTGTGCTTCCAAAACAAGAGGAAGGAGACGCAGGTCGCCAGTGTTGTGTTTATGTGCTGCAAAGAAGGTTTTGTTTACATTTCCGCTATGAGAGCGCAGCTGGACTCACACACACGCGCAGCAGAAATGCGTCTGTAAGAAACTTTTTTTTTCTCCCGAGAGCTCTCCGCATCTGGAAATGGTGAAATCTGGATTTGCCGCTCGTCTCCTTTTAAAACAGACGCCGCTCCAGTTTATGTGGATTGTCCTGGTCTACAGATTTGGTAAGTGATCAGTGCTCTTTGTTTATTTATTCAGATGGCGAAGTTAGTTAGTAGTTCGTAAGTAGTTCGTAGAGTTCGTAACTCTGTCAGTGTTTAAAGACAGACCTTTGTCAAAATGATTAACTGTTACTGAGTTTACAGTACGTTAATATCCGTACAATATTAAAGACGGAAAGATCCGCTGTAAATTCTGCTCTCCTAGTGTAAACACTGAAGTCAAACAATTGCTTTCGTGTAGAATTTTTGCCGCATTTTGTGACAGGATAGTCTGCGGAGGATTTTTATTTCTCCCTTATGTCGCGTATCAAACACTCCATTAAAACAACACTCTTAATAGTTTCTCACATCTCGTTTGTCACGGGGGACATGCAGGAAAGGTTCCTGGATTAAAGTATAAGTGCCAAACTGCAGTTAAAGTCGACAAATTAATCATTTGGCAAATAATTGGATGACTGATGTCCATGTAAACAGTCACTGTCTTTCTCCCCTGCGTCTGTGTGTGTGCGTCGTTTGTTTGAAAATGAGCGCATGCACAAATGGAAACTCCCATCTTTATGCAAAACCTTCCCTCATTCCCTCCTTTGACACTCCCACCTAAACAGAGCTGGACACACCGACTTTCCTGAGCTTTTCCAGACTGTAGGTGTGAAAACACCACGCTGAGCCAGGGGGTTTCATGGCCCCTTAATAAAGGTGTTGTAATAATCAGCTAGATGCTATTCTTCTGTTGGCAGCTAGCTCTCTGCAACTCTCACATGGTCGCCCACTGAAGCTAAGCAGGGCTGCACCCGGTCAGTACTTGGATGGGAGACCACATGAGAAAGCTAGGTTGATGCCAGAAGTGGTGTTAGTGAGGCCAGCAGGGGGTGAGGCGCCCAACCTGCGGTCTGTGTGGGTCCTTACGCCCCAGTATAGTGAAGGGGACTGAGCGGGGTCTTACAGATGAGACGTTAAACCGAGGTCCCGACTCTCTGTGGTTGTTAAAAATCCCAGAATGTTCTTCGAAAAAGAGTAGGGGTTTAACCCCGGCATCCTGGCCAGATCTGCCCACTGGCCTCTGTCCATCATGGCCTCCTAACCATCCCCATCCTTCTTCAATCTGTCTCCTCTCCACCGATCAGCTGGTGTGTGATGTGTGGTTTGGTGCAATATGGCTGCAGTCGCGTCATCCAGGTGGATGCTGCACACTGGTGGTGGCTGAGGAGATCCCCCCCATTGTGTAAAGCGCTTTGAGTGCCCAGAAAAGCGCTATATAAATGTAGGGAATTATTATTATTATTGTGAGAAGAAATTGCTTGTGTCAGGTGGTAGACTTTCGTGCAACCCTCATAATTCAAACGGCAGTGTAAAAAAACAATAATAAAATGTATACCTTTTAGTGAGTAATTGAGAACACTTTAAATGGACAGTTCACCCAAAAATGTAAATATAATGTATTTATTCCCTATCATATGGTTTTAATTCACTGGGTTACTTCTGTTAAACACAAAAGACATTTTAAAGAAAGCTGGTTGCTGCCACCCATTGACTTTCATAGCAAAAAACGGAAGTCTTTGGATGCCAGCTACCAACATTATTCAAAATATCTTCTTTTGTGTTCAACAGAAAAAAATCTAATAGGTGAAGGCAGAGTAAATTTTCTTTTTTAGATGATCTGTCCATTTAAGACCCACAAAATGCACTTTTTACTGCTATTATTTTGGAAATAGTAATAGGGATGCAAACCAAAATTTAATTCTTGATGCACTAGGCCAAAACTGCTTTGCAATATTTTGAGATTTGTTCGTTTACATAATATTAAGTCAATTTGTATTAAGAAGTTTAACTCAATCACTTAAACTTCAGATTACTGATTTTAAAACACACAAACCAATTAAAAAAAAGCTCATTACATTGACAGTAAACTTGTATTTACAGTGAGCAATTTCAGCAGCGATGCCATGACAACACAGTAGTGTTATTGCAGGCAGCAGGAACAAGTATACTGCATATAAATGTCCTGGTGGTTTATTTATATATAGAGTGACTGCAGTTATTTCGCAAATTATATTCAATTCAAGTTTCTGAATAATTATTTACCATAATTATTGTTTTAAAGCTGCTTTAATAAAGGTGCACGTTACTGCATTACAATCAAATACAAGTTATTATATACAGACATCACTAACCTGCAATTCTAGAGCTTATAGGTGATGTCTATGTGTACGTTTAATGAAGTGTATTTGTGTATTAAGTGTACATGTTGTCCTGGATGGCTGGCATCAGTTTACGTTCCTTATCATTTTCTATCAATAATGTACTCAGAGTGCCAATTATATTTTAAGTGCGACAAAAATGTGAATCTCAATAAAAAGAGGATGAATGCAGTATTAACTTTTAAAAACATTCAAAACATTTTCAAAAAAACCTGTAGATCAAATATATAATAGGAATATATTCTTATACAAAAAATATATAAGTTGTATACAAGACTGTTTTATGAAATGGAGTTGAGGAAATGGCATACAGATTCTGCATGCATTACGAAAAGGATTTAAAAAAAATGTAATTTAGATCAGCGTCTATTATAGAAACAGAACCATTTTAATTTACTAATAATAAAAAAAGGGGGGATAGAGAAATTAGATTATTAGATTACTTAAAAATATTTGTGATTAAAACAAATGATCAACATTTCAGTTGAATATTGTTGTGGTGTGTTTAATAACTGGACTGACATTTTCTATTTACTATAACCTTCTATGTGAAGCTGCTTTGACACAATCTACATTGTAAAAGCACTATACAAATAAAGGTGAACTGAATTAAAGTGTGTGCTGGTTTTCACCTCCTCCGTCTGGTTTAAGGCCTCCGGCAAGCATCCTGATGAAGGTGGTTTTCCCCGTTCCTAAAAGAAGAAAACTGGTTTAGATGTAGGACTGCGCCATAATGTAAAAAAAAACAAAAAACAGTTGAAGTCAGAATTATTCACCCTTCTATTAATTTTTTTTATGTACCATTTTTTCAATGTACATTTGTGTACAAGTGCGTATGAGAAAGTATTGCACGTTTATTGCACAATAGGAAAATATTTAACTGTTCATGAGGTAGATGGCCTGAGGAAAAAAACTATTCTGCAGCCCTCATTCATTCATTCATTTTCTTTTCGGCTTAGTCCCTTTATTTAATCCGGGGTCGCCACAGCGGAATGAACCGCCAACCCATCCAGCATTTGTTTTACGCAGCGGATGCCCTTCCAGCCACAACCCATCTCTGGGAAAATTCTGCAGCCCTATTTAGATGAAAATAAAGGAAACATTGATAACCAGCAGAGATAAACAGTTGAGTCTGATCTCACCGTTCTCTCCGAGCATGACCATGATCTCGGAGTCGGTGAACTCTCCTTCGGTGATGGTGAGAGTGAACTCGCCCATGCTCTTCTTCATGTTGGGATACTGATAACGGCACAGTTTCTTCACCTCCTCTTCAGCTGCCGTCTCTGCCACTTTAAACACTAGAGATGTCTCTCTGAAGCGCAGGTTCTCCGTCGGGACGTAGCCGTCCAGGAAAATATTGATCCCTAAATTTAAAAAAAAAAAAAAAAAAAGACCATTTTTTTTTTAGTTTATTTAGTCATTTATTCTTATCAAATGTGCATTTTTAAATAGTATATTAATTAGATTTTTAAAGATTAATGCAAAATGATAATAGTAATATATTAATATAATAATATAATAATAATATATTTTTTAACAGTAATAAAAAAATAATAAACTAGTACAAAATAACAGAATTGACAATATACAGATATTCAGTTCAGAGTCAAACTACCAAGTAAGTTGATTTGATGTATTTGTTGTGGAGTTTATTCAAGCCCTTTAAGTCACACACATTTGCCGTTACAAGGTTTGCAGTACACACGCACACATTTTTAACTTTGCACTGTTTTTGCTCTAGTAGAGGCAAATATAACAGGATACAAGTTAATATACACTGACACACTCACTGGCCACTTTATTAGGTACACCTGTGCAACTGCTCGTTAAAGCAAATTCCTAATCAGCCAATCACATGGCAGCAACTCAACGCATTTAGGCATGTAGACATGGTAAAGACGATCTGCAGGAGTTTAACTGAGCATCAGAATGGGGACTTTGAAGGTGACTTTGAAGGTGGCATGGTTGTTGGTGCCAGACGGGCTGGTCTGAGTATTTCAGAAACTGCTGATCTACTGGGATTTTCACGCACAACCATCTCTAGGGTTTACAGAGAATGGTCCGAGCAAGAGGAAATATCCAGCTGTGGGCAGTTCTGTGGGCGCAGATGCCTTGTTGATGGCAGAGGTCAGAGGAGAATGGCCAGACTGGTTCCAGCTGATAGAAAGACAACAGTAAGTATTTTGCTATATTCATACCTTCTCTGACGCTGAACGGCATGGTCACCACTCCATAAGCACTGGGAACTCCATACAGACAGCAGATGAAGTCTGACAGGTAATCCAGCACACTCAAGTCGTGCTCCACCACAATGATGTACCTACAGACATGAGATGCGTTATTCTGAGATAAAGAGAAGCTAGCGAAGGCTAATTAGCAGTGGTTTCAGAGAATGGTACCTGTCTGGAGAGATGAGGGAGCGGATGGTGATGGCGGCTCTCAGCCTCTGTTTCACATCAAGATAACTGGACGGCTCATCGAACATGAATCTATACATGAATTAAACAGATTATTATTCAAGGTCACTTCTTACTGTTTTCATTTTATTGTCCTTTTTTATTATTAATTATTTTTACAATTATTTTTTTCTTTCCTCTTTTATATGTGCTAAGTATGTTTTTTGTTCTCTACATGTATTTGCAACCATTAAAGTAGCTAGAAATTGATAGCAACAAAAACATAATAAAATAATAAATTTGAACACTGTATAGTACTTTATGCAATGTTGTATTCTTTAATAAAAATTAGTTTAAAACAAAATAATACAAATTAGTATTATTACTATTATTATTAATAATAACTAAAACTATCGCACACTTATGCATCACAGCTAATTTAGCTAGTCAATTCCCCTATAGTGCATGTGTTTGGACTGTGGGGTAAACCGGAGCACCCGGAGGAAACTCACAGCAACATGGGGAGAACATGCAAACTCCACACAGAAATGCCAACTGACCCAGTCAGGACTCGAACCAGTGACCTTCTTACTGTGAGGTCAAAGTGCTAACCACTAGGACATTGTGCCACCTTTTTCTCTCTTCAAATGTCAACTAAAAGATTTTTTTTTAAAAGCTCACATATCAGCTCTCTGAATGCAGACGACGGCGCAGGCGAATCTCTGCAGCTCTCCTCCTGATAGGTCCTCAACATTACGGTCACGCAAGTGCAACAGATCTGACCAATCAGAGCACAGGAACACCATAAACATCACGCAAATAATAAAATAGTAAATCTTATACATCAGAAATGCCTGTGCACATACCCAGCTGTTCACACACCAGCTCTTCTGTCTTGGTGTCATCCTTCCTGCTCAGAATGGCACCTACTGACCCCTGCAGGACAAATAGAGAAGTATAAAAATGACTTACTGGAGATCTATAATGCTAGATCGGATACGTTTGCAGCCGGAAGTTAATAAGAATTATTTGATTTATTTATTAAATTTCCCATTTTATTTTATTATCGTCTACCCCCACCCCAACCGTCACAGTAACCTGAAAATAGTAGTTGTACGGAGTAATATTTATGTAATCTATTAAATTACCCAACAAATTGTATTTTATTAACATCTAGCCCCACCCCAACCCTAAATCAAACCGTCAACGTACCGTAAAAATATAAATTATTGTTATACAGTGTCATAAAAAATGCTGCTATATTAATGTGCTTATCGCACTTCCAGCTGGCTGCATATCTGTTCTAGCTTTTACCGTTTACAAGCTGTAAAATAAGTCTCTGCTGCCTCTAGAGTGTGTGTAGGTTAAGTTTCAGCTCAAAAAAAACACACAAATAATGTGTTGTAACTCTCTAAAACTGACCCTTTCCGGCTTTGATCCTAATTGTGGCATTAAGGTGACTGTCACTTTAAGTTCAAATGAGATTGAGCTCTTTTCAAAAGAGGGCGGAGCTACAAATGGCTGTATTAGCATAGTGGCAGGTTCAAAAACAAGACTAACATTATCGGTGTGAAAATTACCTTTAGCAGGTTAAAATTCTGCTGGCTAATGGACAGCTGCTTCTCACTCAGGGCTGTTTATGCTAATGAGGAATAGATGGTCACCAGTGGGTGGGGCTTTCCCCATTTGATGACACGTATGAAGGAAGAATGTCAATCAAATTGTTTCTGCAGACTGTTTTTATCAAGTCTGATTATAAACGATAGAATTTATAAATGTTGACCACTAGAGTTTGGATATATTCACACACTGCTAACACACAACTGTGTTTAAACCCCTTATAAAAGTGATTTTTGCACAATAGCGCCCCTTTAAATTAAGGTAGCTTTCTTTCATTCTGACCTTAACGGTTTTGGGGATTTGATCAACATATTGAGGCTTTACGATGGCCTTCAGGTCGTCTTCCAGGATCTTGGTGAAGTAATTCTGCAGCTCAGAGCCACGGAAATACGCCAGAATCTCCTGCCAGTCAGGGGGGGCCTGGAAACACATTATATAAGTTAAAAACCAATGCACCTCTCAACATAAGCTTAAACATAGTTTAAATTTGGAAATGTATTAATGTTCTAATGCCATATCAGCAGCACTGGCTATATACACATGGCAACACTTGTACTAAATATTCAATATGCAATTTACAATTAATAAAATCTTAATAAATTTGATTAATAATCATTCATTGCAAAAATCAACTATACAAATAACACAGATGAAAAAATCATTGACAAGTTATTTCAGTTTGATCAATGGTAAATATTGTAAATTTACTCAAGAACACACCTTTTATTTAAAATATCACATGCATAAAATCTTTCTCTAATAACATTTACAAATATACAGTCTATTACAATGTGTTATTTTATTTTATTTTATTTGGGAATAGAAAAGCATGATACACAACGTAAACACATTAAACACAGCACATTGTATTAAATATAAGGGATCCTTATTTAGCCTCACATTTGACTGCTTATGATCTACTGTTGACGAATTATGACAATAGTTAGTTTTTAGTGTCATAGTCATTATGGTTATAACGATTGCTGTAGATGGTTGTAAGAGTCAATTAATGTATTATTTCTCTCATATTTGAAAGGAAGTAGTGATAGCATTTCAAAATAAGAGTCCCGATGCACTGCTGTAACCTTCTGTACATTTTGAATTCAAACAAGATAAATCATTTGCATCTTAATGTCTCCTCGTTTTATAGTGAGGTTAAAAAGGGCTCAAATTAGGTGCATTTTGGCTAAAAACACACACACACGCTTGTTTTTTTGTGAATTGTGGGGACATTCCATAGGTTTTCTATTGTTTTTATTATGTACAAACTGTATTTTCTATTGACCTAACCCCACCCTACCCCTAAACACAATCCTCACAGGAAACTGTGCACAGTTTTACTTGGAAAAAACTCATTCTGTGTGATTTATAAGCTTTTTGAGAAATTAGGACATCAGCAATGACCTCTTATTTCACCACCTCCTTGCAATACCAGTCATACCCATGCCACTATACAGACTTGTGCCTGATATGTCACAAAAACACATGTACACAATATACATTTGTGTGTGTCTCAGACTCACATCAAATCTCCCCAGGTTTGGTTTCTGCTTTCCTGCCAGAATTTTGAGAGCAGTGGATTTCCCGATACCGTTAGTGCCCACAAGCCCCAGCACTTCACCCGGACGAGGGATGGGCAACCTGACAAACACAACCACTCAGATTAAACAACAATTACCGAAACATAATTAAGGTGTGACTCACATGAGATGCACGCTCGTACCTGTGCAGTTTGAAGGAATTGGCACAGTATCTGTGTGTGGTTTCCTTCTCCAGGTTGCTTGGCAGGTTCACGATTGACAGAGCACCAAATGGACATTTCTACATTAAATCAAATAAAAGATTAGGACTATTGAAATTAAGAGTAAGACCATTAGTGATCAAAGCAAACAAGTTCCAATAGCCTCCAATGAATCAATGAAATCTTCATAACAATACAGCAGATTATAAAGATGCATGAGTCAAATAGTTAGTTTTCATTTATTGTTCTGACTGGAATTGAGGTTAGTTCATCTTTATTTGTTCATGTTGTCTGTTTTAAAACAATTTCTTACAGTTTTGTTGATCAAGCAGTGAGTGCTACTGTGTACAGTACGTGTTTAACTAGAGCTGAGGTTACTTCATCTTCATTTATTTCATGCAGTCTGTTTTAAAGACAATTTACTACAGTTTTACTAATTAAACTTAATACTCTGTTATTTCATAGTGAAATATGTATGTAGGGCGTTTGAAAAAGCAAAAACAGCTGCCAAAATCAGAAATAACACGGCAATATTCGTTCCAAAAATCGCAATATGATTATTTTGTCCATATTGCACAGCCCTAAAACTAAGAGAGTCTAACAGTATGTGAATACAGGAATTGAATGATCAAATGTAAAACAACACTGCATAGGTTTCATCATACAAGTAATTCAATACAAATAATCTTTATTAAGCTTCTTTATGCACTACTAAAACCCTTTAAACTCTGTTTAAATGCTCACATAGCCACAGGCCTTAAAAACACATGCAGATGATAAACTTTCACTCTATGGCTCCGTTTACACTAGTGCGTTCTAGACTTAAAACAGCGTTTTAGCATGAAAACGATCCACGTCCACGCTAGCATTTCTGAACATATCTCCGTCCACACTACTCCACCAAAAAAGTGTATCACATGATCATTTGCGCACTCTGGGCATGCGTGTTCAAGTATAAACAGGAAGCATGTGCCTTGCTCGGCATTCTAAATAGGGCTTACGCTGCTTGAAACGCGAGCGATTAGCGAGTGCTGGAACAAGAGCTTGCCTCTTGTGAATATATGCAGCTGTTGTAGTATAAAAGGCAGAGTTTAACTGCACAAAGGCACCTAAAATGGACAATAGTGCAAACCACGCTCCCATTTCTGTGTCCATGTTGTTGTTTACAGTGAAGGCTGGTCTGCCGTCTTCAGGTGGTGTTATAGTCATGTGATAGGGGCTTGACGAATAAGGAAAGGTTACGCAACGACCCAAAAGTCCCAATCAAGTAGCGACTCTCAGCAGCCATGCCTCCGTTTTCAGACGTCTCTGTTTTCCTCATCCACATTGAGACGTAGCAGCAGCGCTTTAGAATAAAAACGGCCTCTCCAGCGTTTCTAAAATTCTCCGTTTTCGGGGCTCGAAAGCGCATTAGTGTAAACAAGGCCTATTATGGTTCAATACTGCAGCGTCTCAACAAATCTGTTTTGACCTGTAAGTTTCTGCTCATCTCTAATCCTAACTCAATATTGCATACCTTGTGATGTGATTATTGTGGACAAACACATCGCAATATCGATGCTCAAATAATATATTGAGTAGGGCTGTGCAATTAATCGCAATCGCAAAAAAATAATAATCGCGTAAGGCTGCAATTTTATCTATTAATTTATTATGATTTTTGTTCACGTTCTTGTGCGAATAATTTTAATATGCTAACCAATTACAGCTGAAGCAGCACACCGGGCAATTACAGCTAAGCTGAGCGGGAGAAAGATGTTAACCAATCAGAGCTCACTCCGTGCACTGAAGTTGAGCGGGAGAAGCGAATAGGTGCTTTTGATTTACGTTAGTTTTTATTTATTGTTCTGACTGGAATTGAGGTTAGTTCATCTTTAATTCTTCATGTTGTCTGTTTTTAACACAATTTATTACAGTTGTGTTGATCCAGCAGTGAGTGCTGCTGTGTACAGTATGTGTTTAACTAGAGCTGAGGTTAGTTCACCTTCATTTATTTTATGTAGTCTGTTTTAAAGACAATTTTACTAGTTTTATTTATTAAACTTAATACTGTGTTATTTCATTGTGAAATGTTTTGTTCTGCACTTCTTGTGCACTGAATGTATTTAGAATGTGTGTATGTAGCGCGTTTGAAAAAGTAAAAACAGCTGCCAAAATCACAAATAAAATCGCAATTGCAATATTAATTCAAGAAATCGCAATATGATTATTTTGTCCATATTGCACAGCCCTAACATTGATCAGCCCTAATATAAACATAAAAAAGGTCACTTTCTTTTTTCCATGCACTAAACGGAGAGAATAGTTCGGTTTGAATACCTTAATGCAGATTCCACATCCGATGCAGAGAGACTCTGAGATCCAGACGATTTTGCTCTGAGGTGAGACTTCGATACACAGCTTACCTGAGGAATAAACAAACATTGGTCATCAACGATACAGAACACCATGAGCAAATAAAATAAGATCAGCTAATAACACAGTGCATTTCTTACCCATCCGCACCACGGGACAGCTCTTCTTGCACTCCTGACGGCATTTCTTGGGTTTGCACTTGTCATGGTTCACGATAGCGATTCTGGTGTTCTTGTCCGCCATTTGCCTGGTTTGATGTTCGCGCACTGGCGACGCAGATCTACAGGAACAGATGAGGTCTAGACCTCACTACAGAGAGACAGACAGAGCTTTGTGTTTATTTCCATTTCAGCTTCCCTGGTAAATTCATGGCAAAAACGCATCAAATGTAACAACTGAGCTAGGCGGTATGGTCGTATATCTTGTAATCGCATAATGAAATGTGCATGAAATGTAGTAAGTGTCAACTCATATGCAGCAACAATATATCATTTGAGCATCGATTTCGCAATATATTCACAATAGTCATTAAAAAAATTATCAAATGTTATTTTTATATTATTGTAGAATGATGATATAAGGATTGAGAAATGATAAGAAAATAATAAATCATAAGAAATTATTTATATAAAAATTTGTTTATATTTTTTAAAGATAAAAAAAGTATGATATTTCCATTGTGTTTACATATTTATATTTTCATATTTAAGTTTTTTCTGTTCCTTGGAATATTTTTTATATCCATCAGAAGATGTTACTTGACAAAAGTCTTTATAAAACTGTAAAATGCGACATACAGTGGAGTTTGTTTGCATTTCGTTTACTATATTTAAATGGGTTAAAACAAAATAATCAAATAAGATCAGGTTATTTTCTTAAATATTTAAGCTTATTTATTATATAAAGCTCTTTTGTACATTTTTTGCAATAACTACCTTAATAAAAAAATATATATGTATATATATCATGAAAGATATTATTACCATGAAATAAACTTTCTTATACATTAAAATGTAGTGTACCACCCAGTCCTATTTACAAACATTTAAGAAACAACAATTTTCTTTAATAAAAAAAAAGGGTTTATAACAATAAAAACACACAAAAACAATAACACAAAGCATTAACCATTTTTGAAGGATTATAATAACTGTTGTTGATAACATTTAAAATAGGGCATTGCAAAAGCATACAGTGCTCAGCATATTTGTGCATACACATTAGATTAGTCAGTACTGAAGCCATAAACTAATAAAACAAAAAAAAAAATTAAGATTGGGGAAAATTAACAACAATTTTATTAAAATAAATAAATAAAAATCAAGAGAAAAATAAAAAATATCAAGTTTGGCTGACATTATGAAGTTTGTATTTTTTTAAACATTTTTTGCAATTAGTTTGAATTTAAATGCACTATTTTTCTCTTCCTAAATATGTTCGGTGACCAAACTATTATTTTACTGAACACAACTTTTAATAAAACTGTTTAAATGCACCAAAATATATTGAATATAAGACTGGTGATATGGCAAAAACGCAATCTCAATTAATTCTTTTCCATATTGAACAATGACGATATACATTTCGATATCAGTTGTTAATGCATACATATCTAAAAGAGTATCCCAACAATGACTGAAGCCACATGTTAACAGTCCATTAAATAGCATAACCTATTTTTGGTGGCCGATAATCTTTGGTAGCTGAAAATTCAGTGCATCCAAATATCAACACACTTCTAGATTTCCATTTTTGTACATTTCTGCTGTGCGATTGGCTCTTAGATCAATATAGAGTAAAAAAAAATCCAGAGCTTATCGTTGTTACTGACATAAGTTTTATTGTGACTTCATATATCATAATAATATTGTTTATCAGCCCAGCCCTGACTGACTATATTCACTAAGAAATGGATCAAAATATTCATTCTCAAAAGAAGATGAGCTCGTTTATGCTGAGCACTGTATGTCTGACAGTTTTTACTATTGCAAATATTGACTTCACTAGAACAAGATAGAAAAGATTAATACAAACACCTCCCAGAAGAGAATATCTGGTGCTATGTGACATATTACAATACTGTAAATGCTTGCAATAGTCCTATTTAAATGACTCCTATGATTTAGCGAGAAACAATTTGAACAGATTATATCATTTAAAAAGATTTCTTTATATATAGTATGAATATTTATTTATATAATAGTGTTTATATATACTATTTACTGACCCTCAAGTGCTTTAAAAGCTATACGAGTTTCTTTATTCTGTTGAACATAGAAGATATTATGAAGAATGTTACAAACGAGTAACCATTGACTTCCATATAGTAAAAAGAAATAGTATGGAAGTCAATAGTCACTGGTTTCTAACATTTAACATTCAAAAAAGTTTAAAAGATTGTAGGAATGATGAGAGAAATTATCCGTTTAAACTATCCCTTTAAAGCTAATTTCAATTCATCTCAAACACGTACACTGCATTCATAACATTACAAGTTCACTACAACATCATTCAGCTCTACTAGCAACGCATGTCAGGCCAGTAAGAAACCACCTAGCAACCATTCTGAACACCCTAGCAACCGCCAATAATCTTCCTCAAAGTCTGGTAATCACTAGCTAGCACACATCAACAATCAGACACAGAGGAAACAAGCTAAACTCCAACAAAACACTATCTTGAAGCAGTTTCTCCCCATCTAAACCCATCCTGGTCTGCTTGTTGGTTTCCATACAGTTCACCATCTCGATGAATGAGGTTGCTGAGTTGCCATATATTTTGACAGTGCAGCAATGGAGTCACATGACAGCTCGTTTAAACATACACACACTGCACTGTCATCCAACCCAACACATACATTAGCGCTTTACCTGCTAGTTTTAGTGTCGATTATTACAGTTCTGCTTAAATAACGTTAGTTTTAAGGGGATAGTTCATGCAAACATTTAAATTTGCTTACTATTATATATCCCTCCAAAACCTTTCAGTTACATCATTCTGTTGAACACTAAAAATTTAATTTTGAAAAAAGATGAAAACCTGTAACCATTGACGTCCAAAGTAGATTAAACAACTAATTTGGTTTTATATTCGCACATTAGTTTATTTTTGAACATTGAGAAATTTGTGACTCGCTCCCTATAATGTTATTTGCATGCTACTTTGAATATTGGGTCTGAAATCGAATGCAAGTATGACTCAAAACAACATTAGCACAATTTAATTAACTGTAAACTATGTTGTACTTTGATAGTCATTGGCTGATAATATAATTTCCCTACTGAAAATTCACAATGAACACTTTTTCTGAAATTGTATTAAGGAGAAAGTGAGAATGTGCAAACATTCTTCAAAATATCTTTTTTTTTTTTTTTTTCTTTACACAAGAAAGAAACTCGAAAAGCTTTGTGACAATCGTGAGCAAATTATGAAATTTCGCAGTTTTTTCATTGAACTGTCCCTTATGTCTAGTTTAAGGTCGTTAAAACATGATTGATCACAAAACTTTCAATAGGACTAGGCATGGGCCGGTATAAGATTCTGACGGTATGATAACCTTGGATAAAAATATCATGGTTTAACAGTATGGCGGTATTGTAGTTACTGCTCTAAAATATATTATTTTTAAATGTCTGGTTAAAAAAACAAAACCTTTTCTCCTTTGAACACAATTTATTTTATTTTGAGAAACATTTTAAGTATTTTGGGGCAATAAACATGTCAGGCTAAATAAATCAAGTGAATCATTGACTTCTGCGGTCTTCATTAGTTTAAATAACACAGATTTCTTTACGATTTACACCTAAAAAAACAACAAAAAACATGTAAATAAAAAAATCTTACCCATATCTTAGGAACCGTACAGCAGAAAATTTTGGCGGTATGAAAACCTTGACTATTTCATACCGCGGTATACCTTGAAAACGGTTATCGCCCTATGCCTAGATAGGATTCGAACTTGCAACATTTTTACAATAAAATAATAATTAGTACGTCACAGAACCTATTAATGAATCCTAACCACCCGCTCCCTAACATATAGCTACTGATTTACATAATAAACTAACTGTGCATTCAGATATGTGCCTAATATCTTTATAAACTGTAATAAAAGTGGAGATTTAATCAAATCGAACACGTGGAGCAAGTGCGCGCGCACGTCATGACTCATTCGCGCGCGCCTGTGAGAATAAACGATGACGCAAGAATTTACCTCAGAGACTTTCCCCCTGTATGTAACCTTACATCCATAACATTACCTCAGTCGGATTTTCTAAAATGCCAGCTTAGTTATTAAACACTCCTATCAGGATGACTTCCATTGAGTATTTGTGGAAAACCAAGATATTTGAATGAAACTAAGAGGCCTCGCGCGTAGGGCGGCACACGCACACAGCTGACGCTCTTTATCTCTGTCCAAACATCTTTGAATTTTCTCGTAAGTTTCACAAAATGGCAATAAAACACTGCTCACCTCCCGCTGATGGGAACAGCGCAGTATAACGCGTTAATAAGCGTTAAATGTCGTCTTTCTGTGTGAAGAAACGAACAGCGCGTGCTGCTCCGGCGCGCACGAGACAACACCGGTAGCAAAGATGGCGCCAGAGCGCGTGACGCTAAAGGGACGCGGCCGAAACCTCTGACGTGACCAAAACGCGACAGTCCCGGGCAATTGCAAACTGCAGTGTTTACGGTTTTATCTGACCATTTTAAGTGAAAACTACTGCAAACGTGCATTAGCTGTGGACACAAAAGTAAAGAGACGAAGTTGACGGAGCGTTCCAGAGTGTCGGTGAGTTCATATGGCGTCCTTTCTGCTGTAAACAATCAAGGCGAAAATTTGATTAAACTGCATTGCGCTTTTATAAAACTGTACATTCTAACGCTAGTCTTTGTGTTCATTTTCCTTTAAATCTATATTTGTCTTATAAAATGTATGTTATATGCCATACATTTTGTATATTCTTAACCTTGTTTACACTACAATCTTTTTTCTATGGTTCAATATAAATAAACATACACAAGTCAAAATGTACAATCTCAGTGTTCATATCAAGTTATAAGCCTGATTTTTATTTACACGAGAGCATATTAAATTCAAGTAAACAACATAAACTAAATTACAAAATAGTCTAATGGTCGAGACTTTGATTTTACTGTAACACAAAGTTAATATTTGTTTACGATTTTATATGACAATTGTTTAAAGGAAATTACTGTAAATGTACGTTAGCTGTGGAAACAAAAGTAAACAGACAAAAATGACAAAGTCTTTCTGAGTTTGGTGAGTTAATGTTGCTTTATTTTACTGCCAAGCAGTGGTGTAAAGTAACTAATTACACATACTCTGCACTACTGTAATTGAGTAGTTTTTCTCAGGAGTTGTAGTTTACTGAGTAGTTTTAAATATGTGGACTTTTACTTTCCCTTGAGTACATGTTTAGTGCAGTATCTGTACTTTTCCTCCACTACTGTCCTTCATCCTGCAGTCACTACTGTATTATTCTTGTCTATGGTCATTGTCTACAGTAGAAAGATCAGTCCTGTGATTCCTGTCCATTTAAATCACACATAGAAAGTAAATCACATCTTACTGAACAACCTCAAGACATGGGCGCTTTATAAACGCAGCAAACCTTTTGGAAACATTAAAAATGTCCAAGAAGATGTTCAAAATCTGTACATGCAATGATCCAGAGACTGTTTATAGACTGCATGTCACTGAAAATGATGGATGTCGACTGTATGAGGACTGAAATCACCAAACAGCCTTAAACTATCCCTAAATGGAATGAATGAAGAATGGAAGGAAGGGCCAAATAAAAGGAAGGACCGAACAAGGAATGGAAGGAAGGAACAAAGAACCAAATAAATGAAGGAAGGACTGAACAAACTAAGGGATGAAAGAAGGAATAAACGAATGAATGAACAAAGGACCTAATAAAGGAAAAAACAAAAATATGAAAGAAAGAATGAGCGAACAAATGAAGGAAGGAAGGAAGGAAGGAACAAACAAACAAACGAATGAAGTAACAAAAGGACCTAATGTAGGAAGGAACAAACATATGAATGAACGAGTGAACGAAGGGAGGAGGGAACAAACGAATGAATGAAGAATGGAGAGAACAAACAAATAATTGAAGGCAGGTTGGAAGGAACAAACGAAAATAGGAAGATCCCTAAATGCACTACATGTTGTTTGTGCAGGGATGTGTAAACTTAACATTCTGTAAACGCATCAACTTTTCTACAGTGTAATACTCACTGCTCACTACTCTTGAGTACTTTTAAAAGGTCTACTTTTTACTCAGACTTTGAGTAATATTTACTACAGATACCTTTACTTGCAGTAAATTTATGGGCAAGTAATGATACTTTTACTTGAGTATGATTTTTCAGTACCTTTTCCACCACTGCTGTCAAGGCAGATGAAAATTTGCTGAAAAACTGCATTGTGCTTTTATAAAGTTCTAGCCTTTGTTTCCCTTTTTCCTTCAATGTATCCGTAATCTTTCCCGTTTTCCTTAAATGTGTCATATAACATATGTGATATATGCCATACATTTTGAATATTCTTAGCCATGTTTACACAACAATCCATTTTTTCTATGGTACAATGTAAATAAACATATAGGAGTAAAAAAATGTTGGTGTTCACATTAGGTACAATATAAATAAATATACGTTACGAGTCAAAATGTACAATTTTGGCATTCACATCCGTGTATCCATTTGACATGTTTTGATTCCATTGATTAATCACATTATTTTCAGTGCATTTCAATTGTATTATTTTCCCTCCTCAGAAACAATGGGAACCACCACTAAAACCCCTCCAGGAGCAGATCCTAAACAACTGGAGCGCACAGGAACTGTCCGAGAGATTGGCTCACAAGCTGTTTGGTCACTGTCCTCATGCAAACCAGGTGTGTTTGTATGTGTATTTGATCAATACATATTTTTATCCATCTTTTTGCTTATTGATTGCATCGCGTTTGTGTGTAAAGGGTTCGGAGTGGACCAGTTGAGGGATGATAATCTGGAGACATACTGGCAGTCTGATGGCTCTCAGCCTCATCTAGTGAACATTCAGTTCAGGTAAAGCCAGAGAGAGTCTCAGACAGACACTGAATCACTGTTGTCAACTAGTTTTCAGAGGAAGTTGCTAAAGGCTGGAACAACTTGTTGCTCTCTCTCTCTCTCTCTCTCTCTCTCTCTCTCTCTCTCTCTCTCTCTCTCTCTCTCTCTCTCTCTCTCTCTCTCTCTCTCTCTCTCTCTCTCTCTCTCTCTCTCTCTCTCTCTCTCTCTCTCTCTCTCTCTCTCTCTCT
>CAIGQQ010034227.1:27836-39551 GCA_903798035.1 Danio albolineatus
AAGCAGCAGGTTTACTCACTTTATTAAAGTAAAGTCAACTAATCGCTTTAAAAGCAGCAGGTTTACTCCGTTTTTAAGCAAAGTGATAATTGCTTTTTATATTGGCAACCTTTGCTCAGAAATATCCACTAGGAGATGCTATTTAGTCAAAAAATAAGATTATCGTAACCATGTTTTAGATTTGAGCATGGTTTCACTCATTTCAGTTAAATCAATTAAATTATAGTGAAGGTATTATATTAATATTAGCATTTAAATCTGCTCGTGCAACTGTATTTGCATTGCACTATATTTAATTAAATTTAAATGAACACACAATGAACCTGCAGACTCTTTAATGCAACCCCATTATAAGCTCAATTTAAAGAAGCATCAGTTATCAGCTTTCCCAGTCATTATCAATGCACCAAAGTGTTTGTGATTTAAAAGTGTAGTGTTTATAATCCGCCATATGATGTCACAGCATGTATTTAGCACTCGGTCTTTCTTATACTTCCTCTGAGTGGTTAGAAAAGGTGCACGTTTGCATGCGTCTCTGTTCTGCATCCTGTTTAGGCCTCTTGCTGTGGTTTTGCATGATGAAGTGTCAGAGAACAGAAACACACAGTTTAGGTGGAGCTGGACTGTTACTGTCGCCCCGACACGAGCAGGAGGAAAGATGCGCGCACACACTGTACTTTTACACACTTTTGGTGAGTGTTTTGTCATTATATATGTTTTTAAGGAAGGCCTGGTGAAGCTAAGAAGATGTTTTGTAGATAATCAAGTCTTGCGTTTGCACTTCATTAAACGTACACACATATATACTATAAAAGAGCAGGTTTAATGTTTATATATAATAACTTTAACGGTTAAAAGCTATTAGTATCTAAGTTATTATTCAATTCAAGTTTATTTTGACAGGGCTTTTTACAATAATTATTGTTTCAAAGCAGCTTTATATTATTGCAATACAATCAGAAAATTTAAGGTTATTAGTTACCCTAGCTATTAACTTTAACTAATTAACTAGTGATGAAAGCTTTTAACAGTTAAACATATTATATATAAACATAGTTTTTGAGCTGCATATATATATATATATGTGATGTCCATGTGTGTATATGGTGATGTCCATGCATATATGTTCAGTGAAGTGTATTTGTGGATTAAGTGGACACAACAAAAAACCTGGTTGCCTTAAAATTTTAAGCTGAGTCCGTTAAACTTATATTATGTTAAACTGACTTAAAACAGCGTGTGTAACTTATAAAATTAAGTTTGAACATGATTAACTTGGTTTAATAAGTTACAATGACATAAAAACTTACTATATTATTTACTATAACCTTCAATGTGAAGCTGCTTTGGCACAATCTTGTAAAAGCGCTATACAAATAAAGGTGAATTAAATTGAATTGAATTAAAAACATATGCTGTTAGGACTAATTGATTATATATATTTTACAGTGAATGTGTTGTCCTATATTAGTAAATATTAGTAACTAGTGAAGTTATGATCACTAATAACCTTCACTTTTCTGAATCTGATTGTAATAATGTGCACCCTTTGTAAAGCTGCTTTGAAACAATAACTATTGTGAATAGCACTTTACAAATAAAAAAATTGATGATAACTATGTTTATTCTTGTCTATCTATTCAGATTTAATGTTTTTACATTCGTTGAATAATTCTAAGTGAAAAGTGTGCACTCATTGACCACATTTTCCAATAATATATATAAAGATCTTTCCTGTGGAAGCTTCAGAAATAAATTAAGAGAACAACATTTCTGGATTTATTGGATTCTTTAAAAAAACGGGTTGTTGTAACCCAATGCTGGGTCAAATATTAACAAACCTAAAAGCAAAGTTGCGTTAAAAAGTGTCATTAAATTTAATGTAAAAAAAAATGTTTGTCTATATTTGACAAAATGTTTAGTTAAAAATAACCCAGCATTTCCGTTTTTGTGTTTGCTTCAACAAATAATATTTTTTATTCTAGAAATATCCTTATTTTATTTAGAAAAGGAGAATTGGTTAGTTTATTTATTGACTTCATAAAAAATTACAAAAAGCTTCGAAAAAAATAAAGAGACCAGATTTTGTGAATGTACTGCGAAAAATGCTAGGTTATCGTAACCCAATGCTGGGTCAAAAATTAACAAACACAACCATTGCGTCAAAAATTATTATTTATATCTATTTGAAAACATTAACCCAACATTGGGGGTGTCTATATTTGAATAAACTTTGGGTTAATATAACCCAACATATTTTATGTGTTTGTGTAAATATATCAATGTTTGTAATATTTTGCCAGCAAATGAAGGTGAGAATAAAAATAGTTTTTATCACTAAATATAATATTTAAAAACCTATAATTTTATTAAACGACGTGTTTGTGATTACAAATCTGTTTTTCACCAAATGTTGATTTTCTGTAACAGTAGGAAATCAACATTTAGTGGAAAACACTGATTTAATATATATATATATATACTGTAGGTAAAACAATGGTATTGTGTTGTGTAATGAGTATTAGATTGAATGTGTGTGTGTGAATAGTAAATGCAATGAAAACAGAATATTTTATTGACCAGTTGTCATTTTATGCTCTGAAGGACTACATTTTACTTTACATTTTAAAGAAATGTCATTAGTACATTAGTAATTATTTCTGTGTGGAGTTTGCGTGTTCTCCCCGTGGTCGGGTTTCCTACGGGTGCTCCGGTTTTCCCCACAGTCCAAACACATGCGCTATAGGGGAATTAGATATGCTAAAATTGTCTAAAGTGTATGAGTATGAGTGAGTGTGTATGGGTGTTTCCCAGTGATGAGTTGCAGCTGGAAGGGCATCCTCAGCGTAAAACATATGCTGGATAAGTTGGCGGTTCATTCCGTTGTGGCGACCCTGTATTAATAATGGCACTAAGCTGAAAAGAAAATGAATGAATGAACAATATTACATATAATTATTTATTATGTATTATATATTTTTATCATTTTATTACCAATTAAATGATTTTAATATGGAATATACACTCTCTTTGTAGTGCTATTTTTGTTAAGTTGTAAATGCATTATTTGTTATTATAGTTTTACAGTTGTGTTGTCCTTCATATGTGTGTTAATGTGATGCCAACAGCTGTACAATTTCCCTAAAGAATGAATAAAACGCACAATATTATGCTTTTAAGCAGCTTAAAGTGTTTTAGAAAGTATTATTATTGACTTTATCTTTGTTTCTGTTTCAGCTGTTCTTCTGTTGTGTCATTATGGGCTGTTCTCCATGCAGTCGCCGCCTCCTGAGAGGAACATTACTGAAACAATGCACAATTTTACCATAAACATCACAACAGCAGAATCAACAACCGTCGCCGATGTCCAAACTACTGAGGATTTCGACTCAAGTGGTTTCAATGACTCTGACGACACAGATCCAACTGATTTATCTTCTGACGCATCCGAACACACCACTGAATCGATTTCTTTGATATCTCGTCCCCTCAGCACCTCCCACTCCGCTGCTCCAATAAACTTATCTGCAGAAAAAGGTTAGAACAAATATCATGAGATTTAAAGCTTGAAGGATTTCGAGATCTAGTGGTTTGTTTGGTACACTGGGAAAAACATATCCATTAAATGAACAGTATTCCCCCCGCTGAAAAAACACACCTTTAACTAGCCTAGGCTGGTAGGCTGGTTTTAGCTGGTCAATAGGTCGGGTATTAGAGGAGTTTGGGCCATTTACAACCTGGTATTAGCTGGTCAGGCTGGGAAATGATCGGCTAAAACCGGCTTGACCAGGCTGGGAGCCCAGCCAAAACAAGCCATCTTAAACCAGGCTGAAACCAACCTGACAAGCTTAGACCAGCCTGGAAATGGCCAAAACCCCTCTAAAGCCAGTCTGGTCGACCAGCTAAAACCAGCCAACCACATTAGGCTGGTTTAAGGTGTTTTTTTTTTTTCAGCACTGCTGTATTTTGCAATGCTTGTTTTGACTTCGATCTCTCCTCCAACAACTTACGACATCGAAAAGTTCGAAACAAAGTGACTTTTATTGACATTTTGAATAGTTTGAAGTTTGGATTGTTTAGTTATAACAGTTCTGTTATTTTACAAACATTTCTGCACTGTAAAACCTAATAAGTTAAGGCAGTGGTTCTCAAACTGTGGCTTTCTTCTAGTGGTACGCGGAAGAATCGCTGAATAATAAAAGAATAAAATGAACACACTTTTTTAACCCTTTGACGCGTACGATAACACCGTGATCAGACAGCACTGGCTGTTCCCTGAAGCGTACGAGTACTCCAGAGTGCTTAGAATGTTTACTTTAGTGCATCGCGTCATCAGATGTTAAAAAATCTGTTTGGCGCGGAGGAAGAGAAAGAGGCGCGCGGCACTTGCGGAGGGTTGTGCGAAGCAGATACACGTGTGCTAGAGAAGCCCTTCAGTAGACCAGTCCTGTTGTGTTGGGATTTCAGTTACTGCAAACACAGAAATACTGCACGTATGAATTGGTCAAGCACTGTATATGTGTAAGTAAGGGATAATTAACGGCTTTGCCGTGCCTTAATGCACGACGCACAAGCAGACAGAGAGAGAGAGGGCATGTGCGTGCTGTTTATACATGCTAATATTATTAAGATGCGATTTCATCAGTCCGATCACAGGTGGACAAATAAGACATTCTCAGTCAGATGAGTATTTTTCTAATTTTGCGGATTTCCCGTCCGCCATTAACAGTCCTCATCGGTTTCACATGCTAGTTGCTATGGTAACTATAAACATTTGGGAGAAGCGCATTTTATTTCAAACTGTGATCAAAACTGACTGGAACTACCTGTGCGTTTCAACGAAAATAATGCACACCCTCCAGCCAATCAGAATCAAGAATTTCAAGACTATGGAATTTATGCATTAATCACTGGCTTTTCTGACACACACAGGTCTACTGTGAATGACCAGCAGTAAGCAGATTTTATTTCTAATTTAAATATGTAATTCCGAATCATATCAAAATACTAGTTAATGTTTAGATATCAAAGATATACAAATGTCATGTATACATGCAATATATATCTCAAAAGGTATATAAAAAATGTGTGTGTGTGTATATATATATATATATATATATATATATATATACATACACATATATACATATATGACATATAATCTATATTCATCAGGTCTAAGCAACATTTGCAGGTTTTGATGAATAGGCGACTACACATTAATACATTACCAGTACATCAGTTTTCTTTTTACTTCTTAAGAACAGTGTCATTTTTAAAACACTTTTAAAAGCACATTTTAATTTAAACGGTAAAGTAATTTTTTTACTCTGCAAGCACAGTTAATGTTCAAACTATTTATATTGTTTAAAGTGGCTGACAATAATACATATTCTTAATAATAAGATTTAATTTGTCTTGTTTTTGAACTGTGCAGTGCTGTAGCTGCTTAATTAGGCCTACTACGCTACTGTATTTTGAGACAAACAATTTATTTCTGAGGTGGTACTTGGTGAAAAAAGTTTGAGAACCACTGAGTTAAGGTAACTCAAACCATTTGAGAAAACCGATTGCAACAAACCATTTGAGTTCCAAAAGTTATCCTAATAAGTACTGTGAACTTAATCCATTTGAGTAAACGAAGCAATTTAGGCACAGTAAAACTCAATAAATGAAGAGAACTCAAGCCAACTGAGTACTGTAAAACCCAATAAGTTGAGGCAACTCAAACCGTTTAAAGAAACCGACTGCTACAAACCACATACTCTCATATACTACGGACAGTTTAGCTCATCTAATTCAGCTATAGCACATGTGTTTGGGCTGTGGGGGAAACCGGAGCACCCACTGATTCGAGTCCCGGCTGAGTCAGTTGGCATTTCCTAATTTACATGTTCTCCCTGTGTTGGTGTGGGTTTCCTCCGGATGCTCCGGTTTCCCCCACAGTCCAAACACATGCGCTATAGGGGAATTGATGAACTTAATTGGCAGTTGTGTATGAGTGTGAATGAGTGTGTGAGGGGGTTTCTCAATACTGGGTTGAGGCTGGAAGGGGATCCGCTGTGTAAAACATATGCTGGAATAGTTGGCGGTTCATTCCACTGTGATAAATCAGAGACTTAATCAAAGGAAAAGGAATGAATGAATGAAAATATTAAGAGGGAGAATATATACTTAACATTGTAATACTATTTCACAGTATTACTGTATTTTTTGACCAAATAAATGCAGCCAAGGTGTGAACATGCGAGATTAAATAATAATTTAAAGAATTTTATTAGTGATGCACATAATAATGGAGCATTTGTCTGCATTTAATTAATATACTTTAAGTTTAACCCTTGTGTGCTGTTGGGGGTGTTTTCTTCCACTCTGGGGTGACTTTGAGTCTTAATTTGGCCACAATTTTCACTGTGATTCAGCAAATAGCATGATTTCTGTTGACAAATCTTACTTTGACACATATTTTGGGAAAAAATGTTGAAATTTTTCAAGAACACAACAAAACACTCAAATTGACTATCCTTTTATTATGTTGGGGGCTGTTTTTGCCCCATTGACTTCCATTATAATCCAATTTTTTGACAGCCATGACAGCATATAATCATGAATTCATAACTGTTGCTGGTTTTCCCTGTTGGGAAGAGGTCAAATGTGTCATTTTTTACTGGTGATCATCAGTTGCAGTGTAAAAACTTCACAGTATTACTGTATTTTTTGACCAAATAAATGCAGCCAAGGTGTGAACATGAGAGATTAAATAATAATTTAAAAAAATTCATCAGTGATGCACATATTAATGGTGCGTTTGTCTGCATTTAATTAATATACTTTAAGGTTAACCCTTGTGTGCTGTTTGGGTGTTTTCATACACTCTGGGGTGATTTTGAGTCTTAATTTAGCCACAACTTTTACTGTGATTCAGCAAATAGGATGATTTTTGGTGACAAATCTTACTTTGATGCATATTTTGGGAAATATGTCAAAAAGAACACAACAATACACTCTGGGCAAATTGACCACCCTTTCATTATGTTGGGGGCAGTTTTTGCCCCATTGACTTCCATTATAATCACATTTTTTGATTACAAAGTTATGACAGCGTAGAATCATGAATTCATGACTGTTGCTGGTTTTCCCTGTTGGGAAGAGGTCAAATGTGTCATTTTTACTGGTGATCATCAGTTGCAGTGTAAAAATAGCTTTGTTTCTGGCGTTTATATTGAGTTATAGGGTGTGTGAGACCTTTGCACACTTACCATGACACGTCTGAGAGAATCTAAATGAGCACAGTAAACAGTAAGTGTATTTCTGCACACACACACACACACACACTATTATCTGCTGTTTTACTCCACAGAACTCCATATAAAAGGCAAGGCAAGTTTATTTATATTGCACATTTCATACACTGGGACAATTAAAAGTGCTTTACATAAATAAGAATAAAAAGACAAGTGTAAGAAAATAAATAAAAACAGGTAATAAAATGATTAAAGCAGATTGAAATGTGTTTAAACAGGACAGAAACCTTTGTTAAAAGACAGAAGCGTTTTTATCACAGGCCTATATAAAGAGTTAATGCTGCCGACTGATGCTCAACAGTAAACATGATACATTTGACCTCTTTCCAACAGGGAAAACCAGCAGCAATTAAGAATGCATGATTATATGCTGTCATGGCTTTGCAATCAATAAATGTGATTATAACGGAAGTCAATGGGGCAAAAACAGCCCCCAACATAACCAAAGGGGGTTTAAACAGCACACAAGGGTTAAGAAAATCTGTTTAGCTGCAAAGAGAACATCTCTCAGTGAAAGTAGCTTTACGACAAAGACGTTTCTCAGAAAACAACTGAAAGTGTGGAGTGTGTGAAGGGTTTCAGAGCTGCTCTGAGATCTGAGCGGTTATCGTATGTGTGTGTGTGTGTGTGTGGGTGCGACTGCAGCATGTTTGTGCTTTCTGAATGCAAACCTACCACAGCGGTAAAATCACTCTCTGCACGCCTATTCAATACACTTCGATCATCGCAGTTAGGGCTGCTCGATACTGTAAAAATCTAACATTGTGATATTTTTCATTCTGCGATTATATATTCCGATATAAATACAATTTCTCTATGTGTTGAATAACTATTTGGAAAGAACTGATCATTTTAGACTGAATGGGATGATTCTGTAGAGGAGTGCATACACTCTAAAAAAAATGGTGCTAAATAGCACCAAAACTGGTTCTTTGGTCGTAATGAGGGGGGAACCTTTTTTGGTGCTATACAGCACCTTAAAAAAATAGGTGCTATATAGTACTTTTGTCAAATGGTGCTATATAGCACCTATATTTTAAGGTGCTCATAATGTTACTTTACCCTTTCCGCAAATAAAACCGGCATAATAGTTATGAGAATTAGCCATAAGAACAAGTGCTTACCAGTAGTAGTGGTGCTATATAGCACTTTAAACCCCCCAAAGAACCACTGAAAAAGCTTTATGGTGCTTTTAATGTTCTTTACACAGTAAAAGTGCTAAATAGCACCCTGACCACCTTAAAGAACCACTGGAGAACCACTGAAGAACCTTCATGGTGCTTTAAAGGTTCTTTACACAGTAAAAGTGCTAAATAGCACCTCAAATATCGCAAAGAACTTCTGAAAAACCACTGAAGAACCTTTTTTTTTAGTGTATGCATAAAATATAAGAAACAATCTACAAGCACAGAGAAATTCAATAAAGAACTATACACTTATTAAATAAACAGCCCTTTATTGTTTTCAGAGAAGTCGAACTTTATCCAGTGTTCTGAATTTTTCTTGGCTCACGGCACCAAAACTGTTGTGAAATTCGAGCCAAAAAAAACGGGGAGAACTTTCGGCGTTGCTGTGGCGTCATCGAAAGAACTCAGAGCTAGTACAGTCAAGCACATTTTTAGACATTGATACATGTAGGTGGGGACAAACCTAAACAAAGAATTCAAATGAAGTGTTGTTGTCAACACACTCTCAGAAATAAAGGTACGTGAGCTGTCACTGGGGTGGTATCTTTTCAAAAGGGACACATTTGTACCTAAAGGGTCCATATTAACACCTCAAGGGTACATATTAGTACCTAAAAAGTACAAAAGTGTTCCTCTTAAAATTTTTAGGTACTAATATCTACTTTTAAGGTACCAACATGGACCCTTTACGTACAAATGTGTACCTTTTGAAAAGGGTACCACCCCAGTGACACATATCATACCTTTATTTCTGAGAGTGCAGAGTAAATTGCTTTTCAAGCATCTCATCAGCATATAAGTACCCATTCATTCATGATACATTTCAGCATTAAAACAAAGTGTGCAAATGATATGCTGGAGTCAGAACCCGTCCTGCCACTTGACCAGCCCGAGCCATTACTTAGCCCTGCTTAGAAACTGACAATTTGCATTATTTTGGAGACATGAGACTGTATTTCACATATAGGCTCTATCAGAATGTATTTTACAATTAAATATATATATATATTTACCTTTCACAAGGTAAAATAAAATGTAAAAATAATACCTCATAGTCTTGGTTTTATAAACAATTAAATAAAATTAAGCGAAAAAGTTACAAACGAAACAATGTCTTACGCCTGGATGCTTTTAAAACCCTCACGCAGTCACTGAAGACTTGCAAAACGATCAATTATAAGACTCAACATTGTGTATACTCGTGATGTGGCTATTGCGAATGATCACATTGCGATATCGATGCTGAAACGATATATTGTGCAGCCCTAAATTGCCTTCTCTGTAAAATAACCAGTGTTGGTTGATTTCAAAAAGGCAATTCAGTATTTATTGTATCAATAAACTTGTTTTGTGTGGAGTTTTACCTAATTATAAAGTTTTTAAAGCTGAATTCAGTCATGTCTAACTAAATTTCACTTTAGTGTACTGAAATGGTCAGATGAACTCTGTATCTCTGAATTTGTACCATATATTGTATTTAGCTATTGGTTTATTCTTCAAATTTATTGTCGTGAACTAATTTATGACTCAATTAATTGTTTCTTAAATGTATTCAGTCGCAAAAAACTCTGAATTGATTTATGCAAAACTGTAGCATTTATTCACAGTATAAGTATTTAAGGCAAGTACATTAGAAATAAATAAAGAAGTTACCTAAAGATAAACAGTAATCCCTCAGTTATTAATTGCAGTAAATATACAGTACTGTCATAAATGCAAGGTTGCACACGATTTCTTCATGTTGTCCCAACTCAAATCAATTAAATTATGTTTAAAGGTTTTTACAAATTTATGTGGATTGAACATAAATCAATTAGGTTGTCCCAAAAAACTCAAGAATTGTGTTGTTTCAGCTTGTTTTAAATACATAGTTTGAACAAGCAGCAATATTTGGTTTTGTATTTGGAGATAACTCCTTACACCCACCGCTGTAAATGATGTGATAATTGCATGTTGCAGATGAAGCAGTCGTATGTTTGTCAGTGAATGTGAATTCTCTCTAACCTGATTGTCGTTGTGTTTCAGGCTCTGGAAATCTTGCAGTAGGTGAGCTTGATTCTCGTCTGCTTTGCGGAAGATAAAAAAAACCCTTTCTTCCTGTCCTACTGATTTAACTTTGACGCTATGACTCACACTCGCTTTGCACTCTTTGTTTCTCATGTCAAGATCGCATTCTTATGTGCTTAAATGCTTTATATTCACTAGGGATGTAACGATTCATTCAACTCACGATTTGATTCATGATTTTGATTTACGATTCATTTCTGGAGCTAAAACAGAGCAGTCTGAATTAACTTCAGTGAAAATCTGGTCATAAAACATGTAAAGGAAACAGTAGATTCACACCCTGCCAGATTTGAATTTAATCAATTTGAATCTCTAGCATATTTGAATTGAATCAAACCTACTTGAATTGAATCGAACCTGTTTGAATCCAATCAAAAAAGACAGATTTTAATTGAACTGATTTTAATCAAACCTATTTGAATCGAAATAAAGCTATTTTCATTGATTTGAACCTGTTTGAATCAAGTTGAACCTGCCAGACTTGAACTGAACCAATTTGAATCTAATCTATTTGAATCAAATCAAACCTGCCGGATTTGAATTGAACTGATTTGAATGGAAGTGTTTGAATCAAATCGAACCTGTTTGAATCAAATCAAACCTGCCAGATTTGAATTGAGCTAATTTGAATGAAATCCTATTTGAATTGAATCAAAACTGTTTGAATCGAATCGAACCTGCCAGATGAACCTATTTGAATTGAATCAAAGCTGTTTGAATTGAACTGAACCAGCCAGATTAACCTATTTGAATTGAATCAAAGCTGTTTGAATCGAACTGAACCAGACAGATGAACCTATTTGAATTGAATTAAAGCTGTTTGAATCGAATTGAACATGCCAGATTCTAATTGAACCAATGTGAATCAAACCTATTTGAATTGAATCAAACATGTTTGAATCAAATCAAACGTACCAGATTCTAATTGAACCAATTTGAATCAAACCTATTTGAATTGAATCAAACCTGTTTTAATCAAATTGAACTTGTTCAAATTAAACCTATTTGAATCTAATTGAACCTGTTTCAATCAAATTGAACCTGCCATCAGATAAAACGATTTGAATCAAACCTAGCTGACTTGAATCAAATCTGTTTTAAATTAAATTGAACCTGCCAGATTTGAATTGAATCGATTTCAATCAAACATATTTGAA
>CAIGQQ010034227.1:95738-133292 GCA_903798035.1 Danio albolineatus
TGTCAGACGAGTGATCTGATTGGTCAGTGTGTCTTCTGTCAGATGAGTGATCTGATTGGTCAGTGTGTCTTCTGTCAGATGAGTGGTCTAATTGGTCAGTGTGCCTTGCCTGCCAGCAGCAGGAGTTTGGGGACATTGCAGGACAGGAAGAGGTTTGATATCCCAATGAACCAGCCGTCCCAGTATTTCACTGCTTTGCACAGATCGATCCTCAAGCTGTACACACTGCACCGCTAACACACACACACACACACACACACATCGATTATAGGCTTATTGTGGACTGTTTGTTCAGTTGCAGGTTTTTTTTTTGACATGGACAACACAATTACACTGGACAGATCATATGAATTTGTATGTGTTATAGCAGACTTGCTAAATGACATAATGACAAAATAGATTTCTTTTTTATGTCATAGTGATAGAGTTGGTATTTGTGGTTTGATGACAAATGGTGACACACAAACAGAATCTGGTGTTCTCAGACACACACTGCTTGTTTACATCATTACATGTATAAATGATCAACATATTAACGTGCATCAAAATCCAAAAGGGTTTTCATCATATTCTCCCAAGATCGAATATTTGAGGCTTTCTCTAATGATCTTATAGCTATTATTATATAACTACCATGGCTCCAATTTATTTGTGTTTCCATTTCTGTTTTTCTTAGAGAACTTTAAGAGAGATGGAAGGAAAAACATGAGAAGCTTACAAGAAATGACGGTAGACCAAAAAAAATCATACTGCTGGGGTATGGATAATATCGGGCTTGACTGTATGTTAGTATATAAATGGCACCATAATAATTGCATTGCATTAATAATTTTAAATATCTTTTTTTAATGCATATAGTTAAAAGTATATATGCATTATCCTTTAGCATTACATGACAAAACATCCAAAAAGTCATTTGGCAAAGCATGTATTCTTCTTCTCCAAAAGTGAAATCTCAAGGTAAAGCAATAACATTTCATACACTGTATTAAAGTCTTAAAATAAATAAATAAAATCAATGAATTAATTTATTAATGGTTGTTACAATTTTTATAACATCACAGACACACATCTCTTTAATATCTCGGTTCTCTCTCCTGCTTCTCGTCATATTCAAAATCTGTGCACTTTAATACATGCTTACGAGTCAACGCATGATCTAAAATACACTGATTATGATTGATGATGTGCAGAAACACACAGATTATACTGTGGTGTGTTTTTAGAGTAATCCGTCTCACCTTCCCATCATGTATGTATGTGTATATGTGTGTGTGTGTGTGTGTGTGTGTGTGTGTGTGTGTGTGTATGTGTGTGTGTGTGTTTATAAATCTTGAGTAAGTTACTTTCAGACAACGTAACTAAAAAGTAATTTAAACACAGTTTTAAAGTAATTAATAACTATTTTGTACGTATCTAACGCTCATTAGAGCCTATATGACTAAAACAGGCTAATATTCGCTAGCCTATTCGATATTTTAGTTAAAACTGAAACAGTAATGCCGAAAAACTGCGAATTATTAATCCTTCGGGCGTATCACATCTGACAGTACAGAAAATGTAGACATCTAACGCTCATAACCGCAAATCCCTGTTGATGTTTTGGAAAAATAAGGCTAAATCAATAATATGTGCACCAGTATTCCCGCGCGTCCTCTGCTGCTCCTCCAGTGCGCATGCGCGAATCAGATGCAGAGCGCAGCATCGTCATTTATTCAAGCATGAGAGGGAAAAACACTCCACAGTTTCCACATCCACAGAGCGAGCTTCACTATCAGGACACAAACCGCGGACGTCGTCTTAATCGATTTGGGATGTATTAAATAGTGAGTATGTTTGATATTTATTCTGTCTGTGGTGTATTTAGTAATGAAGCGATTGTTTACTTGGGTTATGTCTTGTTTCTATAGTAATGGGCGTCGCTGATGTATCACAGTGTATATATTATTCTGTCATATTACACTAATATACACGTGACGTAGGGTGTATTGGAACACTTTTGCCATTGAGATAACCAAGGAAAAGTGTCCCGATTGACTTAAACTCAACCTATATTATATCACTGGCCTCTTCTATTAAGAAGTAGACGAGGAAAACGTTGTTAGAATCGAGTTTAATGTTACATTAATATTATTGTTAATAGGAGAATAATAGGGACTTTGTCTATAGCTGCTACCTAAGCTTGTCTTTTTTACAGTTTCATTATACAACAAATTTACTTAACATTCCTTAACAAGAAGGATTAAATAAGAAACAATAATAATAATAATAATAATAATAATAATAATAATGTTAAATAATAAAAAAGAGGGTACATCAAATTACATACAATTATACATGTTCAAATGTAGTTATTAACAAATGTTATTAAATGCACTTTTACATTCAAGCATTATACAAATACATACATACTATATATACAAACATTTTATGAGCATATATTAATTGTTTTAATTGTTTTTCTATTTTTAGACCTAGAAATTAATTTTAATCTCTTTTTCTAGCACCATGAACAAAGGTTTGCTCTTTGCAACCTTGCATTTATGTGAAATTTACATAATAATAATAATAATAAAGTTTATAATAAAATCTGCAGTTTTAATTAAATGTAATTATATTTCTTCAGCCTTATTTGTAGTTACAAATTTTTGAGGGCCTAAGCTCTTCAGTAAGTCGTTTTTCTTTTGAGGGGTAAACCGTTTTATTGTCATTTTATGCACTTATTAGTATTTTTCATGTATTTGTTTTACTTTGTAAGCGCTTACTTTTATGCAAACATGCAATAACCTAAGAACATTCAGTACAAAAATGCTACAGAATTATCGTTCTACATTAAAGTAACCTAATATTAACAATAGGTTAGTTCATTTGAGAACGATGTGTGATTTCTCTCTAAATTAGGTGTACATCAAAAGTCACTCTAAAAAAATGCTTGGTTGTATATTATTAACCCCACTATGGGTCAAATATGGGCTTTAAAAATGTAGGTAACATTTTAGTTTTGGTCACAATTCATGCTTTTAACTACTGGCTTATTTCAAGTCAAGTTGAGCTTTACTGTCATTCTGCTACATGTGTGGACATACAAAGGGCTCGCAGGACAGCGGTGCTACATAATTAATCATAAACGCAAACTCAACACTAAATATAAAATATATGCATAATTAAAATATACTATAAGATACTTAACTATATACATAATACAGGCTATACAAGTACTTTTATATGAGCCTGAACAATGTTGTGTGGGATATTGTCCAAAAGTTATTTAAGGTTGAAACAACAGTGCAACATAATTGTGGTATATTTATAGTAAACATCGTTTTCCTTATTGGGTCTTTGTAAGATGGAGTTTGAATAAAGTGTCAGGTGCATGAAGAGAGAAGAGTGTTTCTACAAGTGGTTTACCTGCCTATTATTAAGATACTAACTGTTTATTTGTAGTTATAAAGTACGATATACATCTTAATATACATCCCTAATCTTACCCAAAGCCTAAACTCAACTTTTACCTTACTAGTAGTTAGTAGTCTTACTTAATGGTTTAATATCTTGAATTGTGACCTCAGCTGAAGTGTTACTGAAATGTAATTTAAATGTAATAAAACCCAGAAGGTTTTGAGTCTGACTGAACATCAAATCACTGTATGTATAACGGACGTAAATTAAAATGTTTCATCAATGAAGATATGACAGCTCCATAATCTCTCTTTCATGCGCCTTTCAAAGGTTGCTCTCGTTTGCTGTTTTTTAAATGTAATGTTTGGTTAACTTTTGGTGACATGGTGGCTCAGTGGTTAGCACTGGTTAAAAGGTCGCTGGATCGAGTCCCGGCTGGGCCAGTGGTCATTTCTGTGTGGAGTTTGCATGTTCTCCCCGTGTTGGTGTAGGTTTCCTCCGGGTGCTCCTGTTTCTCCCACAGTCCAAACACATGCGGGATTGATGAACTAAGTAGGCCGTAGTGTATGAGTGTGTGTGTTTGAGTGTTTGGGTGATTTCCAGTACTGAGTTGCGGCTGGAAGGGCATCTGCTGAGTAAAACATATGCTGCGACTAAGCCGAAGGAGAATGATTAAATTAATGGTTAACGTTTTTTCAAACATTTAGGTTTGCACAATAATTTTTTGGTGGGTAAATTAGTATTACAGCACTGGTGAAAGTGCACCCAGAGCAAATCAAAGCATTTTTTTCCATTAGACAAATTGGTGTTTATTGTTTTGTCTTTGGATAATTAGTAGCGCTGCATGCAATTGGAAAACTCTGATATTGAAACATTATGTTATTTCACAATATGAATTCAGTTTCACCAGATGGCTTAAACTGCTTTATTAGCAAAATATACAGTAGTTGGGATGATTCTGTAAGACAGTAAATCATGCATAAAATATAATAAAAGCATAGATATACAAGTAGAGCACATATAAAAGCGAAATAAACAGTGCTTATGGTTTTCTGGGGAGTCTGTCAGTATTTAGGTACAGAAGTGTAATTAAATGTGACGTAACACTGCATTTCTTTCATTGCGTAAATAATTAAGTAATATCAATTAGGGCTGTGCAATTAATCGCAATCGGAAAAAAATAATAAATTTAAGCACATGCAATTTCTAAACCGCGTAAGGTTGCAATTTTATCGATTATTTTGATCTTTGTTCACGTTCTTGTGCGCATGATCTTAATGTTCACCAATCAGAAGCGAATAGGTGGTTTTGACTTACGTTAGTTTTTATTTATTGTTCTGACTGGAATTGAGGTTAGTTCATCTTTATTTCTTCATGTTGTCTGTTTTTAACACAATTTATTACAGTTTTGTTGATCCAGCAGTGAGTGCTGCTGTGTACAGTATGTGTTTAACTAGAGCTGAGGTTACTAAAGACAGTTTTACTACAGTTTTAATTGTTAAACTTAATACTGCGTTATTTCATTGTGAAATGTTTTGTTCTGCACTTCTTGTGCACTGAATACATTTAAAATGCATGTATGTAGTGTGTTTGAAAAAGCAAAAACAGCTGCCAAAATCGCAATATTCATTCCAAAAATCGCAATATAATTTTTTTGTCAATATTGCACAGCCCTAATATCAATCTTTATTAAAGTGGCAAATGGTACAATTTTTAAACTCTCTTAAAAACCTCACGCAGTCACAAGCCTTAAAAACACATGCAACGTTCACTCTATTATTGTTAAACATTGCTGTGAATTAATTATAATCCTTCTGACTAAACATTGCATATCCTGTGACATGAATAATATTGCACATCCACACATTGTGAAATCAATGTATTGTGCAACCCTAATATTTAGCTCTATTATTTACTTTAAACACACTCTGCTCTCTTCACAGATGCGTCACTAAATCAGCAATCTGCATATTAACCTGCATCGCTTCCATGGAGTCCCAACCTGCCCTCTTTCAGTCCCCAGGAAGCAATGCATGCTGGGAAACAGAGTCCAACCCCTCAGGCCAGAACAGAAAAGGAAACATCTCGCCTGAAACCAAGACAAGACTTGAGGAAAAGCAGTCCAGCGAAGCTAAAGAGGAGAAAACACTAAAGCACACTGCGTTAGCTAGCAATGCAGACCTCCACCCTGCATCCAAAATACCCACAATGCACTCAACTACAACCAAACAGATCACGAATGCGAACAAAACGGCATCAAAACAACCGGCTAAAACGAGCACTTCAGGAGTTGTAGTTTTAAGTTCAACGAGTGGCGCTAAACTGAAATCCCCAAATGCGAACCACGAGAAGAAGCTACAAGCAAAACTGTTTCCCAAAAACATCCAAAAGGCTCCGTCGGCATCCCACATCATGGGCTCCACAGAATCCCCACAGAAGATGCTCCAAAAAACAGCGTCTGCCTCCCAGATTTCCTCTACCGACTCTCCGAAAAGTCTCAATCGATTGTCTCTCTCGCACATTCCCAAAGCCTCCTCCAGCCCCAGAATTAAAGCGTCGAGTCCTACGTCTCTCAAAACGGACAAAGCGGAGAAGAGTAAAAAAATGGCGTCCAAAGAGACACCATCTCCGAAAGATAAAACGATTGATGCTGAGAGCAAACTGGCGGCCAAAACAGTATTACGAGACATGGGACAACCTGAGATAAGGAGTGGAGACTTTTCAGCTCAGATGTTATTGCATCGGGAATCAAACCCAGAGGAGCCGAAAGCGCCGGAGGATAAAGCTGATGCATATGTCACAACCCAAGAGTGTAAGACTGGAAAGAGTCTGTGGGAACAGAAGGAAGGAGAAGGAACTGAAAGCAAGGAACGCAAGGTAAGGCATGACAACATGGTGAACATGAAGTCTTCAACGTCCAAGAACCAAAAGGATTCAGAGACCATGACGAATTGTTCAGCCGTTGCAACCAAGGACGCAGCAATACAAACCGATGTTAGTACTATTGATGCTGAAGTCCAGGCAGTTGTGAAGCTGTGTTGCAAATCTACGCAAATGAGTCCTCAAGCCGTTCGTTTGGACAATAACCCTGAAGTCAATCTACGCAATGATCTCAACCCGGATTGTAACTCGGACTCTGATTGGTTGTCAAATGGAGGCCTGACGGACTCTACACCAATTGGAGCCAAGCCTAGATTTCTAGGCCCGCCTCCTTATAAATCCCCCAATACCCAAAAGCCTCATCATCGCGTGTGTCAAATAGAGATCGAGCTCCGTAGCGAGTCGCCGCAGACGTTTGGTTTGAATCCACCAGACGTGACCATCAGTGATGCAACTTATCAAGCGGAAAAGACCCTCGAGGACTCTGTAAAGTGTGTAGGTAAAACAGGGGAAGTGGATGGACAAAAGAACGAGAGTGCTGCGCCTCAGCAGATCGTCTGGGATGAGCAGGGAATGACGTGGGAGGTGTACGGAGCATCGCTGGATATGGAGTCACTGGGATTTGCCATCCAGAGCCACCTCCAGTGTAAAATCCGCGAACACGAGCGGCGCATCGGGACGCTCCGGAAGTCCATATGTCTCTCTGAACAGTCGCCTGGAAATGGGAGGACGGCAAAGAGGAAGAGGAACGTCTTTAGGTCACTGTTCGCTGGATCTCGCTGCTGCTCAAAACAACGTCCTGAAGAGGGAATGACAAAGTGACTGTCATTTATTCATTCTCTTGTCGGCTTAGTCCCTTTATTAGTCTGGGGTCGCCACAGCGGAATGAACCACCAACTTATCCAGCATGTGTTTTACACAGCGGATGCCCTTCCAGCTGCAACCCATCACTGCGAAACATCCATACACATTTATTCACACACACACATACACTAGGGCCAATTTAGCTTACCCAATTCACCAATTGCACATGTCTTTAGACTTGTGGGGGAAACCGGAGGACCCTGAAAAAAACCCACGTGACCACGGGGAGAACATGCAAACTCCACACAGAAATGCCAACTGACCCAGCTGAGGCTCGAACCAGTGACTTTCTTGTTGTGAGGCGATTGTGCTACCCACTCTGCCACCGTGAAGCTGACTGTCATTTAAACAGTCAGAATTATTAGCCCCTTGCAGGGCTTAATTTGTGCCAGAACACTCTGGATCTGTATCCGGCACCTCATTTTACCAATCCCCCTCCTCATCCGCCCTCCTCCCCCATCTGCAGTTCACTTTCCCTTTCTTCCGCGACTCCCCAACCCTCTTCACTTTCGTCCGCGACACCCTCCATCCTCTGGTAACATGCCAGATCCGTTACCCCGATCTGTTCCTCGCAATTCACAAATTAAGCACTGGCCCCTTGTATATTTTTTCGCCAATTTATTTTTAAGGCTCATTGAAATATGTGTCCAGGACATCATTTTTGAGAACCGAGAAATATGTACCCAGGACTACATTTTCTTGTAGTTTTTCTTTTCACAATTCCACTAGAGGGCGCCCTGTACATTTTCAACAGTCTCAAATTTGTTACTGGGGCATGTTTTTTCATATATGCCATTTCTTGTAAATCCACCAGAAGGCGCTGTATACATTTCTGGCAGTCTCAACGTCTTTCTGGCGCTTGTCTGCGAGAGAGGATGGACAACTTGTCGTAGTGCGTGATATCAGCTTGATATCGACTGACCCACACATGTCCTTCCCTAAACCCACCAAGGCCAACTTCCAGGTTGTTTTGGATTAGTGTGCATTATATGTTGGTTATTTGTTTGGGGCAGGGTAGAAATTGCCTTTGTCTTTCCTGATGTTTAAAATACAAATTTTTGGATTTGTTCAAGCAATATGGACTATAGTGTCAGATTGAGTTAAAGGGCACCTATTTTACCCCTTTTACAAGATGTAAGATAAGCCTTTGGTGTCTCCAGATTATGTCTGTAAAGTTTCAGCTCAAAATACCCAGCAGATTATTTATTATATAATGTAGAATCTCCACATTTTGGTGTCTGAATACACTGTAGCTGTTTAACTACAATGTAAATCCAAATGAGCTGCTTCTCCCCACCCACCGTTCCCACATGCGTGTCTGCTTCTCATATGTTACGTCAGATAAACAGTCGTCAGTGATAGAGACAGACACGGATGAAGCTAAAATACAGCCAATAAGGTCAAAAATATGACGTAAGTTTATTTGATCAATTTGTGGTGGAGTTTATTCAAGCCTTTCTGAAATGATGAGTCACACAAATGCCAGTTGCCATACACACACATACATATGTGCGTTTACTGACACCATGGGGTCATGATGATTATAGCAGTTAAGAATTAGAGCTATTTTAATTTTTATTATAAACATGCTCAGCTTTAAAAATGTTTTAAACTTATAAAATTAATTATCGAGGTGCAGATGATCACAGAGAGTTGAATGTTTTGATATGTTTTAATGCCAGTTTCGTTGCAAAAAATGTTCTGAGGACATGTCAATCAATTTAGTGGGCGGGGAAACCGCACTCCTCCGTCACGTTGCGGTGGGCCTCAAAATCACTGGGATTTATATCCTATTTTAACGTCAGAAAATGTTTTTAAAAAGACTTGTTGGTTTTTTTTTTTACTTCAAAATGACAGCAGACACACTATACCTACACACTTTTCTGTCCAAACAGCTTCCAGAAGTTGATTTTCATCAAAGATGCCCTTTGATGCAATCACTCACATTACCCTTTAAGTTAGATCACCGATATACTGTATTAAAACGAAAGCAAGTTCTTCACTGTTATATAACATCTGAAACCTCAATGACATTATTTTCATTTTTTGTACATCTAAAAAAACTGCACTGAATGTCTAAAAATGGAATGTCACTATATTTAGCGGAACGGTTTGATCACTTTTCTTTAATGCTTTTACTTTTAGAAACCTTTGTAGATTGAATCTCTGAAGTATTCTGAGTTTGGGTGTATTTTAGTAGCGCTGGAGTTTTTCTCAGAAGAGTTAATGACTAATGTCTAAATCATGTTCAGTCACTGCGGTCACCTTGTGCTCACCTGAATAACAAACGCTGGTAGCTGTAAATCCTGTTGAAAAGGAATGACTTGCTTTATCACTGAAAAATAATACACTGTATCACTTTAAAGCACTTTAATGTAATAAGATAACTTGTGATATTTTATATGCATTATGTCAGTTGCTAAAGCCTCAAATCTTATAAATCCCACAGGAAAATAAAGAAATATTATATAGTAAATACCACAGAGAACCATATTACTGTTTTGTTTTGTTGTTTTTATCTGTATAAGTGTGGTAAAAAAGAGAAAAAACCTGTTGTGGTTGCCAAAACTTTATCATAAAAAATATGGTAGAAACTAAACAATAAACTTCTCTATTTATGGTAAACTACTTTGTTTAATACATTTTCACTGTTTTTAATTACTACATCTACACATTTTGCATTTGTTACACAGGCACAATTAGGCAGGCAAAAGGTCAAAACAGGGACAGACAGGAGAATGCAGATAATCCAAAAGCTCAGTCAGAGTACAGGCGAATGGTTGGGACAGGCGGCAAAACAAGGTAAACTGTAAAACAAAACAAATGTCAAAAAAACGCACCAAGACAAGGAAATGCTTCATAATGCTCACTTACAGTATAAGAAGACTCAGCTGTGTGTGTGTTGTGTGTGCGAAGTATATTTATAGTCCTGATAATCAGACTTCAGCTGTGTGTTTTGCAATCAAGGGAATCTGGGCCAGGTGTGTGAGTGCAGAGAATGATGGGATTTGAAGTTTATTTCAGTGGCAGAGTTATAGTTCTCCAGCTATCTGCACAGGCTAGATCACTGATGATCATGACAGGGGTAGTCCGTTTATGATTATTCACCGTATATATATATATATATATATATGTGGAGGACACCGCACGACACTGCCCTGATTACTCTACCGCCGTAGGCAGCCGTCTGGGTTGCCCTTATGGACGAGCCGGCCTTGCCCAGGAGCTACATGTTTCAAGCCACTGTCTACTGACTGACTGTCTGACCGACCAATCGACTGACCCACCCTTCTCCTTCCCTAAACCCAACCAATAGTGTTTTCATAAGCACTGATTGACCCGCCCACTTCCCTAAACCCAACCGACAGTGTTAAAAAGCAGTCCAGAAAAAGTAAAGCCCTTGCGGCTGCCTGATTTTTACCACGTTTCTGATTTTTACCACATTATTACCGTTATTCAGTTGTTTAATTTATTTTTTGGCTTCTGTTTTTGTCTTACCTGGTTTCTGGAACTGTTCTTCACCGGACTTGAACCCTGTCGTCGCGGTCAACTCCTTTCTGTGTCTCAAGTCCGCCGACATACATAGCAAGCTACTGGACAAACTGGTAACAGCGGAAAAGCCATCCAAATGAAGGTAAGCGGTCAGCTGGTAGAGCGAAAAGGAACGGTGTCATACTGCCCTGTAGCTTTCGTTTTAAAGACGAAATGCTGCCATACATACCACTGGCTACATACATAATGCTCTCCAGAAATGTATATAGGGCTACATTTCCAGAATGAGCCTATGCTGGTAGTTTTCTACAGCTATAGAGCATATCATACCAAACACACCACAGTTTACTGTAGTATAAACTAAAGTATGCTACAGTATTTATCAGTTCACTATAATAAATATGTTATAACATTCATTTTGCGAAGTGTTGTATATACTATAATATGTACAGTATGATGCACTTTACTATAGTATGGACTTTATATTAAGTGGCCTACTACTATGTACTTGCATAAAAAAAATATACAATGTACTTACTGTGTTCAAAATGTATAGCAGAGCACTTCTGGTGCTCTTGAGGTGGAATACAGGTAGGGTTAGAGACAGGTTTGGTGGCATGGGCAGGTTTGAGGGTGGGTTAGGCTGTAAGAGATGGTCAACAGTGTTAATGTAATTGTAATTACAATTTAATTAATGTAATTTCAATGTAATTACAGAAATTAATCATGTATCAAAGCAATCATAAATACAATGCAAAAACAAATATTTACACAATACATACGCTGTAAAAATGGTTAATTTCAGTGTACGTACATATTAGTTAAGGGCACTTACTATAACGTGGGACCAATAGTATTGTTTTACATGTGAGCAGAGCACATTGTGCATGTTGAACTATTAAAACTCCTTGCATTTGAGTCTGGGTTTTGTTTTCCGACGACTGTCAGCGGATCCTTGTTTGCTGTGTGTTTTCATGTTATTTTTACCGTAGTAGCAGGATTTGACTGAATGAGGTCTTTGTGTTTCCGAGCTCTGAGAGCACTAAGTGATGTCTGCTGAATATTTGATCTTCTCCACGCGAGGGAGTGAGAGGGAGCTGTGGATATTGGGTTGAATCGAGTTCTCTTTCTGCTAAAAGATGTCTGAAGGTTTAAATATTTGATTTGGGCGCTGTGGCGTGGATGATATTGTTTGTGTTATACTCACTCACACACACACTTTCAGCTATAGTGTCCTGTGTTCGGTCCACGTTAGGCACCCTACGGAGCATCTGCCCTACTTATTAAAAAGAAATGAAGTGTGAAGTGATTTTTGTGATGGCTCTGTCTTATACTCTACACCTTTTCTGTTCTCTTTATAGTATGGCATGACAAGCATTCGGCTTTATTTTGATTTTAAAGTCCACATGAAATCAAACCATATTGATTTCGTTCGCTCACATTGCTATTTTTGTGGTGAACAATTCGTCTGCGCATGTCATTAAGAACAAACTAAATAGTTTGCTCTTGTAATCTTTATTTGAAATCTGAAAATGCACTTACTGTTTGTTTTAAGTTAAATTCCCAGATTAGGCCTGTCTGAGTTATTGGGCGGGGCTTACACACTTAACCACGCCCCTCCAGCTGTCAGTTTTGACAAACAGAAATGGTGAGGAGGAGGAGTCTGTCAGGTTGTAATAACTCTCCCCAAACCCCTTTCCTCATCTTACTGAATGACACGCCTACTTTACTACATCCAATCAGCTCGCAGTAGAAAAACCAAGCCACGCCCACTGTTTTCTCTTTTAATTTTTTGTTTCTCTAGGAACTGCGTCACAATACAATGCAGCTTCCAGTTCATGCAGACGTTAAAAGACTAAAAGGCTACAGTAAAAGTCTGTTTATCTGTTTAACAGTAAGCTTCCTTCCTGCATGACACTTTTTATCCCTATTTGTTGACATTACTATGGTTTTTTTTAGTTATTTCTCATTAGTAGGGCCAGACGGAATCTGTGGACACATTTTGCTATTTCTGCGGAGTATTTTGTTAAAAATCTGCAGATTTATGCGGAATCATTTTAGGAACATCATAACAAAAAATTAATATATAAAATAAAAAGTAACACCTTTTTAACTTTTATTTAATGTTTACAATGCGAATCCAATTAGATCCAATTTATTTGGTAAACAAAGCAAGTCTCTCGACTAAAATCTCTGCAAAAAGACAGAAAATATGACTTTACAAACTGTATTGTAAATAAATCATATAAATATTTTCGTATCAATTAATATTTTTACTGAAATTATTTTGAAAACTGATTAAATATAAATTTACACACATTTACACCCATAAATAAACAGAATCAATGATGGGCTGAAAATCTGCGGAATTCTGTGTGCGCAGATTCCGTGTGGCCCTAGTCATCAGTTATGTACAGTTAGAGTTTTTTGTTACATCTAATTTTAATAAATATTGTTTATTGAATTACTTTCAAATTGTATGTGTGAAACCATGATGATGTTTAGTATGACATTGAGCATCTTTACTATGATATTAATATTTGTTTTCTGCTTGTGGGGAAGTCTTTGGTTCATTTGAAACCTTTCTCATTCACACGTTTATTGTTGTGTTTTTGTCTGTAACAATGTTAAAGGTGCTGTATGGAACAACTCTGATATTACAATTAGAAATAAATCTATTTTTCTATCCACGTGGTTAACAGAAATATAATTGGGATTCTCTCAATTTTTGATAAGTCAGGCAACTTCTTGTCTTATGAACAAATTATGTCTAATAATTTCCATTACCTTTTAAAGAATTTAATGCTGTGTAAAAGTCAATTCCTTAAGGCCTAATTCAACGTATAAAATCTCATTTAATTTTTAATGAAAATGTTATAAAAGAACCAAAGCTGAGCTTAAATGGAATTAGTCTGTTTGACAAAAAAATGTAATAAAAACATATATATTTGACAATTTTTCCAAAATAAAAAGTATAATGTTTCTAAGGGCATATTTTACTGGGCATCCTTCATTGACCTAATAGACTGGAAAAAAACCTGGTTATTACCTCATAAGTACTGCATTCCCAATAAAACAAAAGAGGTTCATTTTAAAATTCTTCATAAAATATATCCAGTCAATAATACTTTGGCAAAATATATGGAGGTTGATCGTTCATGCTCTTTTGTAAAACTGAAGACGAAACCCTGATTCACATATTTTTTGTCAGTGTGAAAACACAAAAAGCTTTTGGAATAGCTTATGTCTCCATATTTGTAATTACATTGCTTATTCCAGACCCTTTCAACTACAAGATATTATTTGTACTATAAAGGTAAAACTGATACAGCAGATAACTACATTATTAACTACATTATTAACTTTTTTATTTTGGATGGAAAATATTTTCACAAACAAAAATCCTCGAATTCGCAGCCTTCAATTTCAAACAAAAAATGTGAAAAGGATGTTTTTATTAAATCTCACAGACTGTTTAAAAACAAGAAAGGTGATAGATTATTGGATTATTATGATAATCATTTTGGAAATATCACAGATACATAAGTCCTTCTTTCCTCTTGCTGTATTTGTGTTATTTATGTATCTCTGTTTAATTTTTTAAAATTTTCTTCTTTTTTGTTTCTCTTTTTTTTGTTTAATATGTGTTTATAATATTATTTAACCTGATCTGTTAATTTATTATCATTGTTACTATCGTCTTTTTGTGTAAACCGTAAATCCGTGATTTTTTTTTTATCCACACTCTAAAAAAACTACCCAAATTGGGTTGTTTTTAACCCTATTGCTGGGTAAATATAGGACAGAACACATCAGGGGTTAAATTAACCCAAGTAATTAGGTTATTATTTTTAACCCCAAAAATGTGTTGTTTTTTTCTACCCAATAATTGGTTATTTTTACTTAAATAACAGGTTAGTTTGACTTAATTAATGGGTTATATTTTCAAATGTAATTTTTACTTTCTCTTTTAAAATCATTAACCACATAAAAACAAACACACAGGTGAATATTGTATCAGCTTTATTCCATTTGTTCAGCACATCACACTCTGTAAACACACTTTACCTCAGAGATCACACAACACTAAACACAAACTTTGAACTGCATTTAAAACAAGTCGTTTCATATTTATGGGTTGGTCGTAAACATTAATAATAATAATAATATATTTATGTGGCATCGCAGTCAGCCCCTGCTGGGAGTTAATTTGACCCAAGGTGCTGGGTTGATGTGCCTGTGTGGTGCTAGGGTTGCATTGATTTAAGTCTTAGAAATGATTGCCCAGAAAATTACACAAGTTTGGGTTACATAGCACAACCCAAAAACTACCCGAGACAATGAAAACAACCCCCTAAAAATTACTCAAATGCCAAATCCAACATTTGGGTAAAAAAAATAACCCCGGATTTTTTTATGTGTACATGCATACTTTAATCATTATGTTTTGCTCTGAAGAAAATTAAACATGACAAATCCTAAAGAGGTTGTGGCTGGAAGGGCATCCGCTGCGTAGAACAAATGCTGGATAAGTTGGCGGTTCATTCCGTTGTGGCGACCCCGGATTAATAAAGGGACAAAGCCGAAAAGAAAATGAATGAATGAATGAAATCCTAAAGAAATACTTTAAAAACTAAACGTCAAGCTGTCTTACATTTGTATTTCTTTTTATATTCAGCATTTTAATGAAATTGAATAGCCTACATCTTACTATACTATAAATAAACGGAATTATATACGTTATTATGCTGTAAATGCAACATTACTAAGCGTACAGCATGTACTAGGGTTTATTCCAAACCGAGAAACTGTTGATTTCAGTCCAAACGCCTAAAACATGAACAAATGTAAACCTAAATGCTATTTATTAGCAAATTTCTGATGTTCCCTTAAAAAGTACATCAATCTAGTAGCAATTTAATGTTACGGTCTCCTCAGGAATTATTTATAGTGTATTAAAGCGCCTCTGTTTTGAGTCCTTGTTGATCTTTTATTCAGGACTTGACGCTGTGTTTACAGCGGAAACATGCTGTGATCCATCTGTGCGCGCGCGCGTGTGTAGAAGAGAGGGAGAGAGAGGCCAAACACACACTGGTGATGTAATGTCCATGTCCTTTCATTCTATTCGATAATCAACTGAGGCATTACTTCAAAATTAATAATAATAATAATAATAATAATAATAATAATAATTTATGTGTTCTCTAGCGTGCTGTTTTTAATGTTGGAATCCTCGAAGAGTTTATTATTATTTTGTTTTTGTTTTTTTCATCGTGTAATCAAATTAAATAGACGGTTAATCACTCATAAGTGTTAGATAGTTAATTAATAACTCATAAATAATTATATAATTATATTATAATGTAATATATATCAAGAAATAAACCCTCACACACCCCCTCGTCTGATTGGTCGAGCTGAGGGCAGGGGCGGCTTCTGATTGGATACTGTGTGTACAGGAATGTGTGAATGCTGAAACTGATCAAGAGCGGAGAGATCTTTTAAAGGGCGGAGTTTACGACCTGGACGCTGTCTCCGATTGGTGAAGTAGAATAAATCAAAGTAATAAATTCCCTAGAATTTATTTTTCAACTTTATAATAAATTTTAGAGTATGTCGAAGTTTTTACGTGCCATTATTTTGGATGTGATAATCATTTAGAAAGCTTCTGAATAGAAATGAGCATGTGATTGCTGTTACTTTTCTCATCGCTGCCCAAGATGGATCAATCACAGTCGTTTGTGTTTTCGAATTAGGTGTATTTCAAAATCACTTCGTAAACATTGGCACTACCAATGAGCACTTGCGTTATTAGCATTAATCCGTTTAATCATCTATACATGTTGCTGTACATAAGCGTTCACTGAAATATATCTATTTATCATTATGATTTAATGCGGCACGAATGGGAATTCTTCTTCTGAGCCGCCATGCGCCTCCTGGAGGAGGACTGGATTATCGCTAAACTACACTGTTTAGCTAGGAGTGTAAATGTTTGTTGACTCGCCTACTGTCACTCCAGCTGGACACTACTGCACTTTGTTGGGACGAACACCAACTTTACAAACTAAATGATAAACCTGCTCAATTCCCGCAGGTAAGCGGATTTAAATTAGAGAGGCTTGTGTTGTTATCAGGGGTTCAGACGTGGTTTATTTACATCTGGTAGCTTAAAGTGGTTCAATAAATGTTCTGTCAGATGAATAATAGGTTACTGAAAGAATATAGCACTGGATACTTAACTTTGATGCAGTCAAATCTATTTAAAATCGCTTAATCATTAATAATGTATTTACTTTTTTATTCATCAAACCAAAATATTTTCAAAGCATTTTGTTGTAGCTACATTTTATGAAGAGTATTATGTAATATATGTTGTTGTTTTTACATAATGCAAGCACAAAAGATGTAAGGGGAAAAGCATTAAAACTACTATACGTTTTACATACTTATTTTTTTTAAACAAATGTCTTTGTTTAGCTTTCAGAACAATATTTTTGACAAATTTTTAATACTAAATATAATAATTTTAATATAAAATAAATTGTACTATTTAATGCACTATATCTGATTCAATACATTAGAAATAAATATATATTTGTTGTATATTTTTACTGTAACTGTTCTGAAAAACTTTTTCAAAAATAGTGTTTACAGAGTGTATGCATTGCATTGCAAAGCACAAAAAAATACAATACTTTTGATATTTTAATATTTCTATAAAAGCATATTTTTATTTTGCACAATATTATATAAATTTTAGATGTAAATAGTCATTTAAAAAGTAAAAGTAATTGGTAAGAAATCATGAGCATCATGAAATGCTGAGATTTATTGCAGCACACCTTGTTATGATGTAACATGTCAGTGTCACATGATCCAGTGATGTCATATTTATAGTGTTGTGCTGTTTGTTTGGACGTGAAACACACGTCTCACAGAGGTCAGCAGTTAGTGCATGCGAACTTGACCCAGTTTACCCCTGTTGACCTTTCAGCATGCATATATTACCAGTTAGAGTTAACATGCAGTAAAAGTCACCTTTGGTTTGTGCAGTGCAACCCATTATTTGAAATGCACACAGCTGGGTGACTTATTATACGTAATCTGGGTTATGTGTAATACTTGTAATTAGACTAGTTACTTTTTTTGGATTACGTGATTACAAATGAATGTCAGTAAGTTGTTCACAATTTGTTGATTCACCTCAGGCTATAGGCGCCGACCATTGGTTTTCATTTTGTCACAATATTATGCTACACTACCTGACAAAAGTCTTGTCACCTATCCAAGTTTTAGGAAAAATAAATAATAACTGGACTTCTAGTTGATGATTTGGTATCAGCAGTGGCTTATACGAAAGGCAAAGGCCTCTAGATTACGCTTATTTTAGCACAGTAAAATATGATCATGTCTTGATGTTGAATGATTTAATGAGGACAGTGCGGTCTGACTCTGCTCAGACTAAAGTCTCGTCACTGAACAGAAATAATGTCCAGTATAGAATATAAAGTCATGCTGCAGTGGAGAAAGAATGAATATTGTGTGTGACTCCCATGAGCTTGGAGGACTGCATCCACACATCTCTGCCTGACTCACATCACTTATTAATAAAGTCATCTGGAACGGCAGAGAAAGCGTTCATCAAGAGTCTTTGGGTTCATCTTACCCCAGACATGCTCAATAATGTTCATGTCTGGTGACTGGGCTGGCCAATCTTGCAGCAGCTTGACCTTCTCTGCTTTCAGGAGCTTTGATGTGGAGGCTGAAGTATGAGAAGGAGCGCTATCCTGCTGGAGAATCTGCCCTCTGCTGTGGTTTGTAATGTAATGGGCAGCACAGATGTCTTGATACCTCAGGCTGTTGATGTTGTCGTCCACTCTGCAGATCTCTCGCACGGCCCCTTATTTCAACAGACGATTTAGCAGAAAAATCTACCTTCTGCACTTTTCCAAATGATCAACTGAATTTAAGTTCTTATTGGTTACTTTTACAATTGGGACGACAAAGTTTTTGTCAGGTAGTGTATATTGATGTGCACTCAATAGGTCCTGCATTTCAATTTAAATGTATTACTTGGCAACCAGACAACTAAGTTCTATACAGTATGTATGTCAGTAGTATAAATGAAACTTGGACGTACAACATTTGCTATTTTGTCATCATCACGTGACCAACCACTTCAGTTGCGTTGCTTCACTCTCAGTTTGTGTCCGAAATCGCATACTTCCATACTATATAGTACTCAAAAAACAGTATGCGAGTTAAGTAGTATGTCTGAATTTATAGAATTCGGAAAACAGTATGTGAGAAATATCCGGATGACCTACTACTTCCGGCAAGATTCTGAAGTACCACCCGATGCATCCCTTGGTGACACTTTGGCCCAATCCCAATTCTATTTTTGTACCCCTACCATTTCCCCTTGGCCCTTACAACCGAGGGTTAAGGGGAAGGGCTTCAAAACTTCCCCCTAAGAATTGGGACAGCACTTCAACACCTGCACACGTCATCATATGTCATCGCCATCTCCTGCTTCATATGAGATCAGACGATCACGACTGCTGGAGTTACTCCAGTTGTGTTATTGTTTGGTGTTTATCTTCAGGAAATCACTGAAGGCGTATATTATGTTATCATAACCATCTAATGTGGCGATAAGATCGTAACCGTACTGTGTGTTTACACAGTGGCCATATTTATCTGTGTAAACACACCAAAACAACATTAACATTATAGCAGACACTGTAAAAGCTCATTCCCAGATACTAGACATTACTGACAGGGTATTCCAGTGTCATCCAGTGTCAGAATGTTGTGGGACTGCTGTACTGGAGTTATGATTATGGATTATAGATCGCCAAATTTAGAGTTTTGTGGGGTTTTTTAAAAGCAAGACGGTAAAACACGAATGCGGTTATGAATATATTAAAACTTGTTTGTTTATCGTAAAAATTCGGAATAATGACAAAAAATACTAATTTGTGGATCTCCTTACTTCCGGGTTCAGCTATTCTGCCGTTGTGACAGGTGTATTCTGGGAAATTTTCTCACCCCTCCGTTTGAAGTGTGGTCCTGAAAAATCTTAGTTCGAAGGGGTGTATACCCCTTGCCCTTAGCCCTACGCCTTCAAGCTAAAGAGAATTGGGACACCACTACCCCTTGACGTGAACGCGCAAAACGAGGGTTGGAGTAAGGGGAAGGGCTAAGGGGTAGAATTGGGATTGGGCCTTGATAGAATTCATAAATGGGTGTAAAGCGATGCAACTGACGCGGGTAGGTCATCATGACAAAATAGTGGATGTAGTACGTCCAAGTTCCATTAATACTACTCACACTTATACTGTATAAAACGTACTTTTTCAACAGTCAAGTAGTACATTTAAATTCAAATGCCAAACCTACTGAGTAGTAGGCGATTTTGGACAAAGCCCCATTCATGAATTATCTGATGGTGCAACGTGATGGTGTAGCGTCCATCCGATGTGCACTTGTTCTCGCCGGAAGTAGTAGGTCATCCGGGTACTTCTTACATACTGTTTTCCAAATTCGATGAATTTGGATATACTACTCTGCTCGTATACTGTTTTTAGCGCACTATATGGTGTGGAAGTATGTGATGTCGGATGCAGCTCAACTTTTTATTTGAAGTATTTAGGAGACGTCGCTAGCTATGCTAACTTTAGTTTTATTCACAGAAGTTCCATACCGAAACAGATCTATACGAGTATGTTTTCTTCTTATTAAATTACCCATTAAGTTGTTATTTTTGCTTTACTGATGTGCGCATGGGTGACACAGTGGCGCAGTAGGTAGTGCTGTCGCCTCACAGTAAGAAGGTCGCTGGTTTGAGCCTCGGCTGGGTCAGTTGGCATTTCTGTGTGGAGTTTGCATGTTCTCTCCGTGGTTGCGTGGGTTTCCTCCGGGTGCTCCGGTTTCCCCAAGCGGCAACCTCCCGCTCTCCCTCAGGAAGCCAATACGGAAGTAACTAAAACTGCAATTCATTGAAAATTCCGCTAGTCCTGCTCCATAATAGAGCAAATCTCTAATGAGCCCACTGGTGAAATGGCCAACTTTACAGCAGAAAAAAAGGTGTTTACAGCCTGGTACAAAGAGCGATTTTGGTTCATATAGCTGATATTACCCTTCATGACAACTGTGAGGGGGTGAATTTATTCATAACTCATCCGTTTCCTTTATATTAAGCTAAATTAAGTTTGCATAATTAAGGGCGTGGCCACTTGAGTGACAGCTAGTCCCGCTGGTCGCCGTCACGTCACCTCAGCTGATTCCGCCTGATTCATCATGTTTTTGTGTTGTTTTATGTGGCTTTACACAGTCAGTCGCCTTTTGGAATTATTTCCTACCATTATCAGATAATATGGCATGCTGTATGCGCTTAATTGTGCTCACAAACCATTCACGTGGCCTCCGTTTCCCAGGTGAGTGAAATTATATACTTATACAGCATCTCTATAAATGTAATTGCTTTATTTAGGATAATTTATGATTTATAATGTTCTTCAGAACTCTAATGCACTCCAGAATCTGACAGATTGATCAGCTGTAGTCTATAAAATCGTCATCTGAAGCGTTGTCATACAGTGTTCTGCCTGGATTTCCTAAATAGCCCTGCATTTACTAACACAGACTATATCTGAAGTATTTGGATGTAATCCGCACTTTCTTCCTGTTGAAAAACATCATAAGAACAATGTTAAGTGGCTTGATGTATTACAACAATGTTTTCAACAGACTAAACACTTTATTGATATAGTGGACAACCAAGCACGTGTGCTCAGAACACAAACGAGTCGCAGGTAATGAAACATTGTGTTTCTCCCATAAGAAAGCTCTTAGCTAAATGCCAGCATGCGTCCCGTAGCTCCGCTCACGCTCCGCCCACGCTCCGCCTCTTTGCCCTTGTTTGGTATGCCTCAGTTGGTGTGATGACGCGCGAACAAAATGGCGACGGTTGGCCACGCCTACTAGTAGTTTCTTTTGGGTTCATCAGAAACCTATGGGTGACGTCACGTGAATTGGGTAGGCTAAATTGACCGTAGTGTATGAGTGTGAAGGAGAATGTGTGGATGTTTCCCAGTGATGGGTTGCGGCTGGAAGGGCATCCGCTGCGGAAAACAAATGCTGGATAAGTCGGCGGTTCATTCCACTGTGGCGACCTCAGATTAATAAAGGGACTAAGCCAACAAGAAAATGAATGAATGAATGAATGTGCGCATGCGGAGTAGCTGCAGATGTACGCGTTGTTGATTTACCGGCTTGTAACCACTATGAAACCGACACTGCTAGCTATGCTAATTTTAGTTTTATCCTCATAGCCATCCCATCTGAAGTGTACTGATGTCCGTGTCCGTCGTCTCCTTTTCTCGGCTGCTGAGATGCACAAGATGCATCCCCGCCATGGGCCGGAGCGGGCACGCCGGTCCTGCCAGGTGTGTGCGCGTGCCTGGAGTCCGCTGGCACACCACTCGTTTGGACATGGACGGCAGCGGACGTCCAGCCACCTGGGACTCCTTCGGGATATGGGATAACCGGATAGAGGAGCCCATCCTGCTGCCGCCCAGCATCCGCTACGGAACCCCGATCCCACACATCAGTGTGTCCAGGGTGGGCTGCGCGACTCTGATTGGCCGCCGGCGGGAAAACGAGGACCGTTTCCAAGTGAGCGAGCTGACTCAAAACGTGCTGTACTTCGCCCTGTTTGATGGACACGGGGGCGCACATGCCGCAGATTACTGCCACAAACACATGGAGCAGCACATCAGGTACAACACTGAAGATTCTGTCAAATTACACCGAGTGCTAGTTTTCTATTTATGCAAATTAATAACAAAATGTTTTACAATATTAATTTAATACTGTTATTCTTTTCACACACCGTTATTCTTTTTGAACAATTAATTGATTAATCTGTGCAAGCCAATCCACTGAAAAAAGGTTTGTGTTTGGATTGGCGGTTCTTCACCGATGTTGTCAGGTTGACATTATATCCTTAGCCACGCCCCTCTTTTACTGTTGGTTGCTATGAGGCAATGATGTGCAGAAAAGAAAGCCCCGTCCCTACACAATATTACTGTGGAGAGGTAAGCAAGATCGGACACCCAATGAGGGGGGAGAGCATGCTCAGAGCCCGGCGGCTAATCAGCAGGCCAATAAGAAATATTAATAACACCTTTATTCTAGTGATTGGGCCGGAGAGAGCACACACGCACACACAGCTTCACGTGTGGTGGCTATACTTAAAAATAAAAAGAACTTATACTTACGTTATAAAGCCGACCCTGTCTTCTTCTTCCCACACAACAACGAACATTATTACAATTACGTTTCAGATGAATTGGATGTACAACATACTGGAATAAAAGTCTCACCAACTTCTAGTTAATGCAGACTTTAAACATATATAATTCCATCAACACACATTCCTCGATTAAGAGCAGAGAGTGAAGGCTTAATTAGCAGAGGAATAGCACAGTTTTACTGGCGTATCTGTGACCAACACAGCAAGTCTTGATGTATCAAGAGCAGGCCCGGATTGAGAACTTAGAGGCCCCTGGGCGCAATGTCTTGTAGGGCCCTACCTGACCGCACCCCTATAGTTGAATTAAAAAACAAGATTAATATATATTTAAAATAAATGATATACAGTACAGGGGCGCCACGGTGGCCTAGTGGTTAGCACGTTCACCTCACAGCAAGAAGGTCGCTGGTTCGATCCCCGGCTGGGCCAGTTGGCATTTCTGTGTGGAGTTTGCATGTTCTCCCCGTGGTTGCGTGGGTTTCCTCCGGGTGCTCCGGTTTCCCCCACAGTCCAAAGACATGCGATACAGGTGAACTGGGTAAGCTAAATTGTCCATAGTGTATGTGTGTGAATGAGAATGTATGGATGTGTTTCCCAGAGATGGGTTGTGGCTGGAAGGGCATCCGCTGCGTAAAACAAATGCTGGATAAGTTGGCGGTTCATTCCGCTGTGGCGACCCCGGATTAATAAAGGGACTAAGCCGAAAAGAAAATGAATGAATGAATGATATACAGTACATATATTTATAGTCTACAAAGATTTTATGTATTTCTAAAGCATTTAAAGCACACTTTGAAAAAAAAATACCAATAAAACTGGTGAAAATGAATGGATTTTGATATACTTGTTCAAGTTCACTGAAGCAGTGCTAAACATATACATTTAAGGGTGTTTTAATGTATAACTTCTAAAAACTTCTTAGGCATATGATCTGGATATTACAGCTCTCCAGTCCAGCTCTATGAGTCCGAGTCCTCCATAATACACACACGCATTAATGACTCCTGCTTGTTTTCCTCGTGATGTAAAAAGCTTTCATCAGACGCTGGATTCGAACCGGGTTTATGATCCATCACGTCAAACAGATTGCCATATGCTTCAAGAGCTACACCACACACTGCTGTCAGCTGCGCTCTTTAGTTATGTCATCTCTGTCAATCAGACAGTGATGGGTGTTTTGAATTTGATGGGTGTTGTTTGGAATTATTTGCACTTTGCCAAAACAGACACTCCAAAATCGGCATTCAAGGAGGCAAGCAGTACAAATCTTGGGCTGTGGACAATGTGAAACATGAATTGTTGTCTGATAAGTCCACCTTCACTGACTTTCCCACATCTGGGAGAGTTACAGTGTGGAGAAGCCCCAAAGAAGCATACCACCCAGACTGCTGATGCCCAGAGTGAAGCATGGGGGTGGATCAGTGATGATTTTGGCTGTAATATGTCATTCCCTAGACCCAATACGTGTGCTAGATAGGCGTTTCACTGCCAAGGACTATCAAACCATTCTGGAGGACCATGTGACCCAATGGGTCAAACATTGTATCTTGAAGGCAGTGTCATCGCTAGGGCCACATGGAATCTGTGCGCGCAGAATTCCGCAGATTTTTAGCCCATCGTTGACTCTTTGTTTACTGGTGTAAATGTGTGTAAATTTGTATTTATTCAGTTTTCAAATTAATTTCAGTAATATTATTGACTAATATGAAGATATTTATATGATTTATTTACAATACGGTCTATAAAGTACAATATTCTGTCTTTTAGTAAAGATTTTATATGAGAGACTTGCTTTGTTTACCAAATAAACTGGATCTAATTGGAGTCGCATTGTAAACATTAATAAATAAAAGTTAAAAAGGTATTACTTTTATTTTACATATTAAGTTTTTAGTTATGATACTCCCAAAATCTTTCCGCATAAATCCGCAGATTTTCAACAAAATACTCCGCAGAAATAGCAAAAAATGTCAGCAGATTCCGTCTGGCCCTAGTCATCGCGTATAAGGATGATAATGCACTAATAAACAAAGCAAGACTGGTGACAGAGTTTTTTGATGAACATAAAAGTGAACATCTCCCATGGCCTGCACATCTATGTATATATACAGTATATAAATGCAGTTTGTTTACAATACAATATTTCACAATTAGCATTGTGAATTAATTTAATTTATCATTATTATTATTCAATATAGGGATGGTTTGCAGATGGAGACAGATTTACAGACGGTTTTGTCGAAAGCCTTCCTGGAGGTGGATGCAGCTTTAGAAGAGGAGCTGCAGATTTACGGCAACGGTATGAAGAAAAAAAAAAATCATTCACATGAATGCGCTCTGCAAACACTCGTCATTTGCATTGCAATCACTGCACATTCAATCAATTCATGCATTCTCCATAGCTGGGTTTCCATTAGCCTGCATCAAAGGCACAAAATGCAAGATATTTTTGTGAAAACATCCAAAAAACACTTGAAGTGTGTTTTATATTTTGCAAACTTACTGACTTAAATGATCCCAAATGTTTGTAAAAATGTTAAAATCCAGAGTATTGATCATTTTTAACTAGTGAGACGGAGTGTGTGTGTGTGTTTATTCTAATAACGTCACACAGCCTTGATTTCCAGTTTGTTTTTATAGCAAACAGGTAAACAGAAGTGAGGCTTTAATATGTTGTGTGTTTTATTCGAAAACACAAAGCAGCATTATTCACCTTATTCTTTGTGTACGAGCAACCATTTGAATCTTTTTGGCTCGAGACTTCCGGTCCCATTCACTTCCATTCAATTTTAGATGTTAAAAACAGCTCGTTCTGCTGCTTAATGTTGCAAACTGATCTTTTCTTATTATATTATTCCACTTTGTCTGTATAGTCATGAAGACTTGTTTGTAGTAGTTTGACTGTTTTCTGTGGTTTATTATTCCTATTCGTTTCTCCCATTGGCAACTGAATCAGAAGTTCTTAAGCAATCACAAAAATGAGCGCACCTCCACATTGAAGAATAAGGTCAATAACAGAAGCCTCAAATGTATTTAGTCTGATAAAACAACGTCGCTTCTCCTCCAAGTGATCACAAGCTGAATAAGCAGAAACCATATATTGTGGCATAATAAAAGCTCCACTACTTTCATATTTTATATACAATATTCTTAACCACACTTCTCTTACCGTTAGTTTGCTATGAGGGAATGATGCACCTAATGAAGCCACACCCCCTACTCAATATTCAGTTTCTATTGGACGAATATCAACATACTGAAATAAAGGTCTCAGCAACTTTTGGTTCGTGCTAAAATAAAGAAAAGCATAACAAAATGAAGCGACATTGCATGATGTGTGTTTGCTGTTCAGCCTCCCTCATGATGGTGGGCACGACGGCGACAGTGGCTCTGCTTCGGGACGGCATTGAGCTGGTGGTCGGCAGCGTTGGAGACAGTCGAGCTCTGCTGTGCAGGAAAGGAAAATCACGCAAACTTACAGATGATCACACTCCTGAGAGAAAAGATGAGAAACACAGGTACAAAAACACACACACACACACACACACACACATATACAAACACTGAACATATATTCACAGATACTTGTATAAATACTGACACTACATTACAAATAGTAACTCGACTAGTATATAAATAGTAACTCGGCAGAAGGTCGACTTTTTTCCGATGAATCATCTGTTGAACTGCATCCTAATCATCACCAATACTGCAGAAGACCTACTGGAACCCACATGGAGCCAAGATACTCAGAGAAATCCATCAAGTTTGGTGAAGGAGAAATCATGGTTTGGGGTTACAGTCAGTGCAAGAGATCTGCAGCCTGAGTTATCAAGACATTTGTCCTCATACTTCAGCCTCCACATCAAAGTTCCTGAATGCAAAGAAGGTCAAGCTGCTCCAGGATTGGCCAGCCCAGTCACCAGACATGAACATTATTGAGCATGTCTGGGGTAAGATGAAGGAGGAGGCGTTGAAGATGAACCCAAAGAGTCTTTATGAGCTCTGGGAGTCCTGCAAGAACGCTTTCTTTACCACTCTAGATGACTTTATTAAGTTACTGGAGTCATTGCAGAGATGTGTGGATGCAGTCCTCCTAGCTTATGGGAGTTACTCACAATATTCATTCTGTCTCCACTGCAACATGACTTTATACTTTTTATACTGGACATTATTTCTGTTCAGTGACGAGACTTTAGTCTCAGCAGAGTCAGACCGCACTGTCCTCATTAAATCATTAATAATCAAGCCATGATCATATTTTATTGTGCTAAAATAGTCGTAATCTAGAGGCCTTTGCCTTTCATATGAGCCACTTCTGATACCAAATGATCAACTAGAAGTCAAATTAGTATTTATTGCTCCTAAAACTTGGATAACCTACAAGACTTTTGTCAGGTAATGGCTGATTTCAGCAGTTATGACTACACAGTTGAGCTGCAGCTGATCACAGAGAGTTGAACGGATCTTTTACTCCCAGTTTCTTTGCAAATCCTGTTCTGTGGACATGTTTATATGCGTTACTATGGAGACACGCCAATCAAGTCAATCAATTTGGTGATCGGAGAAAATCACCCTCCTACGTCATGTTGTGGTGGGCCTCAAAATCACTGGGATTTGGATCCTATTTTAACATCAGGAAATTAAAATAAGAGACTTGTTGTGTTTATCTCACATCAATATGACTGTGGACACGCAATATCTATGCACAGTTATTTCCAAACAGCCTCCAAAGGTTGATTTTGCATCATAGGTGCCCTTTAAATTGCACTGAATACCAGTATCAGTATAAATAACGCGTAAAAATATTATGTGCTGTCATCATGGACGTTCAAAAACGACAAGAAAAACTATTATGTTTAATAAGGCCCCGTTTACACTAGTGCGTTTTAGTTTTAAAACGGCGTTTTAGCATGATAACGATCCGCGTCCACACTAGCGTTTCACCCAGCATTTCTGACCAAATTTCCGTCCACACTACTCCACCAGAAACGTATATCACGTGACCATTCGCGCACTCTGAGCATGCGCATTCAAGTATAAACAGGAAGCATGTGTCTCGCTCGGCATTCTTAATAGGGCTTACGCTACTTGAAACGCGAGCGATTAGCGAGTGAGAACAGTAGCTGCCTCTTGTGAATATATGCAGCTGTTGTAGTAAAAAAGGCAGAGTTTAACTGCACAATGGTGCCTAAAACGGACAATAGTGCAAACAACACTCCCATTTCTGTCCATGTTGTTTACAGTGAAGGCTAATCTGCCGTCTTCCGGTGGCGTTATAGTCATGTGATAGAGGCTTGACGAATAAGGGAAGGATACGCAATGAGCCAAAAACCGCAATCGTGTAGTGAATCTCAGCAGCCACGTCTCTGTTTTCATAACTGTAGCAAAACTTATGCGTTTTAAAACGAAAATGCATTAGTGTAAACGGGGCCTAAGTCGGCGCCAATAACCTAGTGGTTAACCTAGTGGCTGACATATAGCACCCTGGTGCTCACGGCAACCCAAGCTCGATCGCCGACCCTTCCCCTTTCTCTGCTCCCAATACTTTCCAGTCTGTAACCTCCACTGTCCCAATTAAAGGTGAAAACCTTCTCAAAACTGAATTATTATAAAAAAAAAAACGTTGAATTAAACATCACTTGGAAAAATAGGAACAATTTAGTCTCCTACAGTATGTCAAACCCTTGGCGCTCCAGCAATAGTGTGTTCTGGCATGTGTAGTGATATGAGAGCTTTCTGCCGCTGTGCTATTAATATCAGCAAAGACCCTGAGACTCACATTACTCCCTACTTCTGTCTGAAACGTGCATGCAGTGTTACACAAGCGTCGTTTGATTGAACACTTTCTGTATCGCTTGTCGAAAGTTACTGTTTGGACACAGCTATTTGTGCATTCCATGTAAATACGTCAGTGTGCTGTGTGGAATGCCAGTATATGAAAAGAAAGTAATATTTAGATGCTTTAATGACACCTAAATCATGATTGTAAAAATGAATGCATGCGTCACTTGTTGAAAAGAAAAAAGCCTTTACGATCAAAACAACATTTTTGTGATATTTTTGGATGTGTGTTTTCATTTTTAGTTTGTTTGTAGTATTACTCAGATACTGTAGTCTTTTATATCAGTATATTAAATGCTTTTTGCTTTTCATGCTATTTTAAAGCTGCAGTATGTTATGGTTTGCTTGTTTGTTTAAATTAATTATGGATCTATATATATATATATATATATATATATATATATATATATATATTAACGCTTGTGATTAATTTGAAATATTTAACGCATTTAAAAAAATTGACGCAATTAACGCAGTTGCAGTTTTCCTGTTGTGGCCGACACATGTTATTGTATAAAACAATTAATGTGGCATCACCAGGCTATCCAGCGTTTCCTCCAGAGTTTCATGCAATTTCAGGTGTTTCCTTTTTAATCTTTAGGAGTTTAAGTGCAGTTCAGCAGTTCACTCTCATTCAGCAACATATTGTTCATGCCCCGTGAAAATTATTGGATAAAAATATTGAGCAAGGACCGGTTGATGAGTGATGTTTTGATGGAATTTGATACCACGTGGCGAATGGAAAAAAAACTCTCCGCATTTCGTGACTCGGGTGGTCCTTTAAGGCAGGGGTGTCCAAAGTTTTTGGGCCGAGGGCCAGATGCAAAAAACAAAACGTGGTCGTGGGCCAAATTTTACAATTTCACAGACACGCATATATATGTGTGTGTGTGTGTGTGTGTGTGTGTGTGTGTGTGTGTGTGCGTGTGCGTGGTATTATTATGGAATTATTTTCTACATTTTAAAATCATAATATATATTTTACTCACCATAAACTCTGTTAATATGAACAGTGATGTTGTGCTTTTGATTTTACTTTTTCTTGGTTGTGCCATGGCTCACCAAAACGTGGTTATCAATTATGTTTCCCTCAGTTTGGTCGATTCGTTTTATGTCATAACAGAAAATGCTGCCTAATTGAAGGCACGTGATAGCGACACCCGGTGGTCATTTGTTGAATTACGTTTATTTTTGTACAGCGGCCAGATTCTGTTAATATTTATAAAAAGCCTCGCGGGCCACCACTAAACTGATTGCGGGCCGCAGATGGCCCGCGGGCCGTAGTTTGGACACCCCTGCTTTAAGGTAATCAAAAATCGCTGCTTACAAGTTAGACTCAGAGTAATATCTTAATCATAAAATCGGAGTATTGGTGTCCATGTAAATGTACTCAGTGAAAGTTCCAGATGATGTCGCAAGCTGTCAAACACTGCCCATACCTCCAAAAGTTGATTCCAAGCACCCTCAAATGTTTCATTAAGTTTGACGTGTTTCCCCCCTTCTGTAAAGCGACTGCTTCCCGTTCTTGTGTCAGAATCCTTGCTTGTAAAATACAGCCATACTTTAGAACGCTTAGTTTAAGCAAATTTGATGAATGCGACCTTGCGCGTTGATGACTCTGAAGGGAGTCGCTTACCGGGTGAGCTCGCTGTACTGCCCGCGTCTGTGTGAGTGTAAGAGAGAGTGTTTGTTTATGTGTGGATTTCCTAACAACAGATTAAACGCCTAACATCGCAGACAGTCCCTCAAAGCACTTTAGAATTTAATGTTTAGAGATGCTGTGACCAAAGTCCATGTAAGAAGTAGTCTTTGGTACGTGACTTTGATGCACCCCTTGGCGCTTCTTGCGTCCTTGTCACAGCACCAGTGGCACCAAAATTAAGCCCCGAAATTCACATGCTGATTGGGTGATTCTGCTGGTCAGAGACTGTTCTCACTCTCAGGTCACATCATTCAAAACAAAATGGCCACATTGTCCCCCGATAATGTTAACTGGACTGTCTTAGCAACTACCTAATTGTTAAGGAGGACTAAGCAAAATAGTTTCTACTTTATAATTAATGTTCTCAACTACAATTGTTAGTATTCAATATTTTATTATTATAATTTTCTAATTTCCATATTTGCAATGCCTGTATTTTGGATTTTTTTTTGTAGTCCACTTAGAATCCAACATGGAAATCATTTTTGTTTGATATTGGCATTGATTGTTTTGAAATGGTACTTACATGCCTGTGCTTGTTTCTTTAATAAGTTGGTTTTCGCGATAAAAAAAGTGTGATTAATTAGTTAATTTTTTTAATCAATTGATAGCCCTAATATATATACATATATATATATATATATATATGTATATATATATATATATATATATATATATATATATATAGTTGAAGTCCGAATTATTACAGTAGCCCCCCTGTTTATTTTTCCCCCAATGTCTGTTTAATAGAAAGATTGTTTTTAACACATTTCTAATTATAATAGATTTAATAACTCATCTCTAATAACTGATTTCTTTTATCTTTGCCAAGATGACAGTAAATAATATTAGGCTAGATATTCTTCAAGATACTAGTATTCAGCTTAAGGTGACATTTAAAGGCTTCACTTGGTTAATTAGGCAAGTTTGGGTAATTAGGCAAGTTATTGTATAATGATCGTTTATTCTGTTGACTATTGAATTGAAGTAATACGTCACCTTAGAATTATAAGGTTCTGTCTGACATTTTTGTCAAAATTGAGTTGTTAATATTCTTAATAAATGACAACTAATTATTATTTTTTTTAATAAGTTGTTTACATTTTAAGACTCTTTATTTAATAAACAAAACCGGTTCGTCTACAAAGTCGAACTCTAGCTTGGCTCTATAAGGTTCTTTCTGTTGGCCAATCAACATTTTTTAATGCACCCACGAGGAACAATCAGCTTTCTTTGTAATTTTGCTGGGCTGCTCCATTGACAGCAGGAAAGACCAGAAAGACAAAACCAGAGTCCCACAAAATCAGAGTCGACTAAATAATACAACACACAAAATTGAGAAGAAACCTGGAACTGAAAAGATGTGTGTCAATGTGATGATTTAGAAGCTTTTTTGGACATTGAGATGAAATGTTCTATTTTACATTGTCTAGAAAGAAACAGTAATTAAAAAAATATATATATATTAAATGTGAAATATTTTTATTGTGTATATATGGTCAGTGAAACATTTTTCAGTGTTTATTAAACATGTTTGCTCATTGTCTGTTTTTTTAAAGTCTTTGAATTTGATATTAAGCCTTGAAGGACAAATACTCAATTTAATTCATAGGGCAAATAATCAAATAAATATAATTCAATAATTCATATAAAGCAAAATGTAATAAATATTAACATATTAATTTAAAAATAAATATAGCAGTGCATTAAAAAAGAATACCAAGAGGGTAGAAAAACACTACTACTTATGACAATTTTTTTTACTTTATGGACACTATCAATTATTCGTCCTCCTGTGAATCTTCTTTTTCAAGTATTTCCCAAATGATGTTGAACAGACTCAGGAATTTCTCACAGTATTTCCTCTAATGTTGTTTCATCTGGAGAAAGTCTTATTTGTTTTATTTCAGCTAAAATAAAAGCAGTTCTTAATTGTATTAAACCCATGTTAAGGTCAATATTATTAGCCCCCTTCAGCAATATTAGTGTTGGATTGTCTCCAGAACAAACCACTGACAATATGACTATGAATACAATGACTTGCCTAATTACCCTAACTTTACCCTAATTACCCTAGTGAAGCCTTTAAATGTCACTTTAAGCTGAATACTAGTATCTTGAAGAATATCTAGTCGGATATTATGTGCTGTCATCAGGGCAAAGAGAAAATAAATCAGTTATTGGAGATGAGTTATTAACACTATTAGTTTTAGCAATGTGTTGAAAACAATCTTCTTTCTATTAAACAGAAATTAGGGAAAAAATATACACTAATAACTGAGACTTTAACTGCATATATTATTAAATAATCTAAATAATATGTGTTTTGTCTTTTGTAGGATCCGTCAGAGTGGTGGGTTTGTGACCTGGAATAGCGTCGGTCAGGCTAACGTTAACGGCCGCTTGGCAATGACCCGCAGCATCGGAGACTTTGACTTGAAAAAAAGTGGCGTGATCGCAGAACCAGAGGTCACGCGGACCCTAGTACGTGCTTTTCACATTACTTCATCATTCTGGCTTTTAAAATGTGTTTCCTTTTTGTTTGACATGAAACCAGGGAGTGAATTACAGAGTGGTTTGGGGGTGGATTGACGTCAAAACAACTTGTATTGGTATATATATATATAGTTTGCTGTTAGTCTTTCATTCTGTCGGCTTAGTCCCTTAATTCATCAGAGGTCGCCACAGCGGAATGAACCGCCAACTATTTCAGCGTATATTACACAGTGGATGCCTTTCCAACTGCAATCAAGTACTGGGAAAAACCCATACACACTCATTCACACACGAACACTACGGCTAATTTAGTTTGGACTGAGGGGGAAACCGGAGCACCAGAACATGCAAACTCCTCACAAAAACGTACTCAGCTGGGACTCAAACCAGCAGTTCTTGCTGTGAGGCGTCAGTGCTAACCACTGAGCCACCGTGTCGCCCCAGGTTGCTGTTATGTTAATCTTAAATAATAATGTAATAATTAATAAATATTAATGTTAATTTGACCACCCCTATAATGGTTCATATCATTGTGAATGCATAAACACGTCAAGCAGCCTAATGTGAGAAAATATTAACTCAGCAGTCTGCAAGTCTACAAGATTTCTTTTGTAAAATATAGGTGTTTGGATCATTATTTAGCCTATAAGTGAAGTAATATCAGAAGCATAGTTTGTATTTTAATAAATTATAATGTTTGCACGTGGAATTTAAAGAGTAAAATGCATGCAATCCTTCATGATCATCTATTTTGTGGTGCAGGAATGCGTCATGGTCAGAACCACACATATGCTGAAATAGAGTAGGTCAGAATACACTCAATATCACCTCAAAACACTGAAAACGTAAGTTTGTTTAATAGATTAGATGTAATCGAATTAAATATATTAATTCGGTTCACTTAAAGAACCCCTATTATGCTTTAAAAAAGGTCATATTTTGGTTTTGGGTCTCCAAAAACAGGCTGATATGCATGAAAGGTCAAAAAACACTTTCATTGTCTTATAATATGCATTTATTTTTACCTACGTAATTATCCCAATGACTCATTTGATCCCAAACCTCTCCTTAGCCCATACCTGTCAACACTGGGATGTGAAAATAAAGGATTCCCCCCCCCCAACACACACACACACACACACACACACACACATGATTTTTCGTTTGATGACATTAAATAACAGAGGTGTCACAGTAAAATATATTATAATAACTTTATAATAAAAGCATTGGATTTCTTTCAGAACTTTTTATGCTCATTTAGGACAAATTGTTGTGTTTTTGAAAAAACCCATCAAGATGGACATCTTTAGCTGTTATTATTATTAATTATGTGTATATGTCTGTTCAAACACGCACGCAAAATCCAGTATCCACTTTCACTACGCTTCAAATCGCATGTACAGAATCCGTTTGGGGAAACAGCGTCTGTTTATCACTATGGAGCGCGTCTGACAGTCACGCACCGCTTTATGACTGTTTTGAGGATTGCACAGGAGGAGCGACGGCACCTGTAATGAAAAGGAAAGGGAATCCCGCCGTTTTTATATTTATTTCAAAGTGTTTCATGCCTAAATAAAGCGAAAGCACAGAACTGACTGACATTTAAGAGCAAGGGGCGGCCCCTGGTGGTGCGGCGGTATGGGTTGCGTATAGGTATGCGTATGTTTATTGCCACCCTTCAGAGAAAGACTGAAAATACGGGAGAAATACGGGAAAACACCTTTACGGGATGATAGCGGGATAGAACTGTAGAATACGGGAGAATCCCGGGAAAAACAAGAGGGTCGACTCTGGTATGCCTTAGCCCTCCTCTGTGCTGATTTGTCCGATGACCCAGTCTGTTGTGATTGGTTGACTGTGTTCAGCGTGAGGCAGAGAGAATTGCTCTCCACGGCTCAGCAACATTGTTGAAGTAGTCAGAGTGCAGAGTGTATGTGTGAGCCCAATGCAGGAGTGCATCAAAGCAGTGCAGATAAACACCAGCATATGCTCTACTCTTAACCACGACACACATTCTCTATTACTACACAACGGCAAAAGCTGAACTATTTTGAAAGTTGTCCGCCACACGTGTGTAGGAACAACTAACGGGGGCCACAGCAACAACAAACAGCAGAGGATCGTGAGCTCACAAACACATTTAAATCCATAAACAAAGCAGCACACAGCGTTTTTTTAACATGATTTTAGACGCGATATGAGAATACCGATGCTTTAAAATCATATATTTGTGCAGATACACCAGATGAGTCCATCCCAAAGCACACACTGTGGTCTCAAACTCAATTCCTGGAAGGCCGCAGCTCTGCATAGTTAATCAGCTGTGTTTGATTAGGGTTGGAGCAAAACTGTGCAGAGCTGCCACCCTCCAGGAATCCAGTTTGTGGCCCATGCCATTCTGGAACGAATCTATCCGACTTTTAGTACGGAACTACTAATATTAGTACCATGTTAATATGTTTGAGAAAACAATAAATACAATTTTTATAACCAGGGAAATCAGAAGAAACATTAGTAAACAGATTTGATTGAACATTTTGAACCTTTTTTAATTTCCAATAACTCAGTGGAACTTTAAAGGTATTATCTTTGTCTTTATCTTGATCTTTATCTTGATTATTTCAATCACTTTTCCACCACCCCCATCTTCAATGTCTAATTCACACCCTGCATGAAGTGTCAGTAAAAGTAAATTGTGGTGATGTATTTCTGTAGTTGCAGCACGCTCACGACTCCTTCCTGGTCCTCACCACCGACGGCATCAACTTCATCATGTCCAACCAAGAGATCTGTGACATCATCAACCTGTGCCATGACCCCACGGAGGCGGCAAACGTCATCGCTGAGCAGGTGCGCAATCATGCATTAAACCTTCACACACAATTGCTGCGTCCCAATTCGCATACTATCCGTCCTAAATAGTATGTGAAAATATAATTAGTATTTCCCAAATCGTAGTATGTTGAAAAGAGTATGCCAAAAATTCCCGGATGATTTACTATTTCCGGTCAAAATTTGAAGTGTAGAAGCGGCCGTACTCTAACAGCTGATATTGCCAACAATGCATTGCGCGTTGGGCGTGAATTTGATCAGAACTACTAAACCGGATGAAAAGTGTAAACAAACTACAAACATGATGGACACGCAAGACCAACCATCAGGTAGAGAGGCGTTTTAACGTTTACATCAGCCCCAGGAATAATCTGCGTGTGCGTTACTCTTGACCGCACACTGAGAGAAAACGAAAGTAATCCGGACATATAGTACAGTATTTTAAATGTCCAGTAGGTGGGGGTCAAACCACAAGTGTCTGTTTGTGACTGCACAACAATGATAGTGATCAAAATATATATGTTTTGTTGGGCCGAATCTCATTATATTTTTGACGTCAGTTGCGACCCCTGATTCAATGCATTATTTTGAAAAGTAACTTTCCCAAACACTATTAATCGACTAATGTAGGGAATAGTGAACGAGGGTATAGGAAGCGATTTCAGATACAGATGCGGAAAAAAAGGTATCAGTGTGGGTTTGTGTTTCCCAGGCTCTTCAGTACGGCTCTGAGGATAACAGCACAGTGATCGTGGTCCCGTTTGGAGCCTGGGGAAAACATCAAAACACAGACTACACACACGACATGAGCCGAAACTTTGCCTCCATAGGCCGCTGGTCCTAACATGAAGACTAACACTCTCCAACGACAGCACTGCCGTTCTACTGACAACTGCACTATGAGGAGGAGGAAACATCTGCTTTAGATCGACCTTTACATCCAAAGACAGAAGGTGTGGTGGGTTATTTGATTTATCATTAGTGACCCTGCATAAAAAAACAGGCTTATGTTGCGTAGCTAGATTTGTAATAGGAGCCAAAAGTGCATCGTATGAGTCAAAATTAGGACTTTTTTTTATTAAAGAGCCCCTATTATGGGTTTTTGAAAATGAGTGCATGTAGTGTGTTACACAGCTCTAAGTGAAGTGAAATGTCCAGCTGAGGCTTAAATCTGAAAGTGCACAGTGTTTAAAACTATTGATTCATATATAAAAGAGTCGACTCATAGTTCCTCAAATGATTTGTTGTTATAACGAGTCTTTAGCCGTTTCGGCTTGACGTCAACGCGAAACATAAGCCCCGCCCACTAGTTGCGCACGCAAACGAGGGAAAGTTGAAACCCCCTATATAAATATATTTATATAGTTATAAATATATAACTATATAACGTATAAAACACTACTTACTATATTCAATAACAAACCGATGGCGCATATGAAATGACGATGAGCGGAAGTGTTCTAGGGGTCCGGTTTGGTCACGTTCGACATACACCCTATTAAGATATAAAACTGATATAAACGTGAAACTTTAGTTTGTCACTTTTGCCTAAATGGATTTTATTCACATCACCTCATACTTCAGTTTCTCTTCACATCTTCTGACCAATCAAATGCGTTCTAGTGTCTGACATGCCCCGCCCCCTTCTTCTCATTGGCTTTTTATTTGATGCGCCTGACCTCAACTGCTTTCACTGGCAGAGCTGTAGGTAAAAGAAACG
>CAIGQQ010034227.1:149939-160002 GCA_903798035.1 Danio albolineatus
TGTGTGTGTGTGTGTGTGTGTGTGTGTGTGTGTGTGTGTGTGTGTGTCTGTGTCTCTGTGTCTCTGTGTCTGTGTGTCTGTCTGTGTGCGTGCGTGCGTGTGTGCGTGTGTGTGTGAATTTGGGGTGTAATATAGCAGCTTATAGCTGGCAGGTTGTCAAAATTGAAAACCGTTGTACCCTAAATTAAATTCTAGTTTATTTGTACACACTCAGAAATAAAGGTACACAAGCTTTCACTGTGGTGGTACCTTTTCAAAAGGTACACATTTACCTAAAGGGTCCATATTAATACCTCAAGGGTAAATATTAGTAACTAAAAAGTACAAAAGTGTTCCTCTTAATTTTTAAGTATCTACTTTTAAGGGTTCCCTATATGCACCCTTTAAGTACAAATGTGTACCATTTGAAAAGGTACCACCCCAGTGACAGCTCACGTACCTTTATTTCTGAGCGTCTATAGTGCTTTTTACAATATTATTGTTTCAAAAGGCGCACATTATAGCGCTGCTATCAAATTAAGTTAAAATTACAGCAATTTTATTGTATATAGGTGATGGTCACTGGTTCGAGTCCCGGCTGGGTCAGTTGGTGTTTCTGTGTGGAGTTTGCATGTTCTCCCCGTGTTGGTGTGGGTTTCCTCCGGGTGCTCCGGTTTCCCCCACAAGTCTAAAGACATGCACTATAGGGGAATTGATAAACTACATTGGCTGTAATGTATGAGTGAGTATGTGTGTGTGTGTGAATGGGTATTTCCCAATACTGGGTTGCAGCTGGAAGGGCATCTGCTCTGTAAAAATATATGCTGGAATAGTTGGCGGTTCATTGCGCTGTGATGACCTCTGAAATAGAGACTAATCCAAAGGAAAATGAATGAGTGTCTGCTGGGATGCCAGAGTTTCTCTCTTCTCTGCATGTCTGTTAAACAAACACACAGCAGTTATTGTGAATGCTTTTGGTTCTAGTTCCCGGTTCCCGAGGGCTTCAGATATATGCTGTATCCGGTGTCGGTGATGGGGCCGTTCGGGCCTCAGACGGTGCTTTTCCCGATGAGTGCAGCACAGACAAACACACAGATCCAGAAAACTCCACCAGCGAACCACACAGAGGTGAGGGGGGATTAAACACGACAGATCGGACTCATTGGAAATACAGTCAATATTACTCACCATCCTGTGGATTTTCTTTTTCAAATATTTCCCAAATGATGTTTCTCAGATTCAGGAATTTCTCACAGTATTTCCTCTAATATTGTTTCTTCTGGACAAAGTCTTATTTGTTTTATTTCGGCTAGAATAAAAGCAGTTCTTAATTGTTTTAAACTCATGTTAAGGTCAATATTAATATCCCCTTCAGCAATATTAGTGTTGGATTGTCTCCAGAACAAACCACTGTTATACAATGACTTGCCTAATTACCCTAACTTTACCCTAATTACCCTAGTGAAGCCTTTAAATGTCACTTTAAGCTGAATACTAGTATCTTGAAGAATATCTAGTCTGATATTATGTGCTGTCATCATGGCAAAGAGAAAATACATCAGTAATTAGTAATGAGTTATTAAAACTATTATGATTAAAAATGTGATAGAAACAATCTTCATTCTGTTAAACAGAAATCTAAACCTATTTTCAGACTGTTAAATGATTTTTTTCTTGCTTAGACTGATTATACATTCACAATTTTATAGGGGTGATCAAATGTATATTTATATAATCGTTTAGCGGCAACCTCCCGCTCTTGCTTGTGAAGCCAATATATGGAAGTAACTAAAACTGCAATTCATTGACTGGCCACAGGGGGATGGCCAAATGTGATGTAAATGTGTGTACATGTATATTCAGTTTTTAAATTAATTTCAGTAATATTATTGACTAATATGAAAATATTCATATGATTTATTTACAATACAGTTTTTAAAGTAATATTTTCTGCCTTTTAGTAAATATTTTATATGAGAGACTTGCTTTGTTTACTAGATAAAGTGGATCTAATTGGATTAACATTGTAAACGATAAATAAAAAGTTAAAAAGGTATTACATTTTATTTCATATATTAAGATTTTGGTTATGAAACTCTCAAAATCATTCCGCATAAATCTGCAGATTTTAAACTAAATTCTGTGCAGAAATAGCAAAAAATGTCCGCAGATTCCATCTGGCCCTATACCCAAACACAAACTTTGATTATTTCCTTCAGTCTCCTGTTCCTTTGAGATGCAGGCTCCAGAGCTTATATTAAACTATGATTCATTCAATTAGGACATCACTGTTACAAACATGTCTCAGGAAATATATTACCAGTGTGCAGAATATGTCAGTGAAAGACACTTTAGTTCTGCATTTCAATAAAATGCGTTTTTTTAGACAAAAAAAAACAGGACAGAATTAAACAGAATGCATATGAGAACTAAGATGCTGTGAGCTTCCCGCTGATCACATGACCTTCACACCAAAACAATTTCAACTTTAATAAAATAGTGATTTTTAAATTATTTTCTTTACAGTGAAAATGTGTAAATATTTACGTACTAAATCACCGTCAATGAAGATGGCGTGTCTGAAGTTGGGGCTGACGCGATCATCATAGCAGCGTCAGCCAATAAATTTAGTCAACAATCGCCTACTGTCTGAGCTGGTGTATTTGTATACAGCTATCTGATTGGCTGACGCTTCCGTTGGCACTTGAAAAGTTGAGAAAGTCCCAACTTCTGCAGCGAGCAACACCACTGAAGCGGCGCCGACGGATCCACAATGCAGTTCACCAACGACTGACGTCACATATTCAAAGTGAATGGGAAGCGCTGACGCCCCGAATGGGGCCGTTTAGATCGCTTATTGACCTTATTCTCAGCGTATGAGCAGGCGCAGCCATTTGAGTCTTTTGTCTCGAGACTTCCGCTCTCATTCACTTCCATTCATGTTTAGACGTTAAAAACAGCTCGTTCTGCTGCGTGATGATGCAAACTGATGTCTTCTTATTATATTATTCTGCTTTGTCTGTGTAGTCATGCAAACACTTGTTTGTAGAGCGAGTAGTTTGACCATTTTCTGCCGTTTATCACTCCTAGTCATTTCTCCCAAAGGCGACTGAATTAGAAGTTCTAAAACAATCACAAACACGAGCGACTTTAGCACTGAAGAATAAGATCAACACCTCACAAATGAAGAGATCTGACCAGATACTCAGTCTGCTGATGGTAACCGAGTCAGCAGCTGTGTATTATTACACAAATATATTAGCATACTGTTTACATTTATGGCTTATGTTAACACAGAACCTACAAGATATTACTGTTTATTTACATATTTACTTGCCTTTCATAGTATAAAGGCTGCGTGGCTACAGGACCTTCCTAAAACAGCGATGCAGGAACATCCTGTAGTCTCCACAGATCCCTGCTTACTAAGTAACACCCACACTGAGTGGCCTGGACTGCTGGACTGGCTGGGGTGCACATTTGCTTTTAAAAAGACGAAATCCCCCTCAAAGTGTAGCAGAACACCACCAACTTTCCCACTGTGTAAATATTGGTAGGCCTGGGTACTGTTATAAGTCTTCATAAACGCTCCATCTACTCCTCGTGACAGGACAAAGTGATTAAAAACATCCCCGTAAGTTTCCTCTGGCTCATATCGTCTACACACATTAACGGTAACGATGGATGGGGCAATATGAGACCATCTGATGGTTGCAGGGAGGTTTCACCGTACTCCCAGCTCAAAACATTTACTGATCTAGCATTATATGCCATTGTTCTAAAATTACAGCTAACTATACACTATGTCCCCATTTACACTAGTGCGTTTTAGTTTTAAAACAGCGTTTTAGCATGAAAACGATCTGCTTCCACACTAGCGTTTCACCCAGTGTTTCTGAACATATCTCCGTCCACACTACTCCACCAAATACGTATATCACGTGACCATTCGCACACTCCGGGCATGCACGTTCAAGTATAAACAGGAAGCATGTGTCTCGCTCAGCATTCTAAATAGGGCTTATGCTGCTTGAAACGCGAGCGATTAGCGAGTGCTGGAACAGTAGCTGCCTCTTGTGAATATATGCAGCTGTTGTAGTAAAAAAGGCAGAGTTTAACTGCACAATGGCACCTAAAACGGACAATAGTGTAAACAACGCTCCCATTTCTGTGTCCATGTTGTTGTTTACAGTAAAGGCTGGTCTGCCGTCTTCATTATAGTCATGTGATAGGGGCTTGACGAATAAGGGAAGGTTACGCAATCACCCAAAAGCCCCAATCGAGTAGCGAATCTCAGCAGCCACGCCTCCGTTTTCAGACGTCTCCGTTTCCCCCATCCACACTGAGACGGCGCAGCAGCGTTTTAGAATGAACACGGCCTCTCCAGCGTTTCCAAAACGCTTCGTTTTCGGGGCTTGAAAACTCCGGCGTAGTGTGGACGGATGGCGTAACTGTAGCAAAACTTAAGCGTTTTGAATAGAAAACGCACTAGTGTAAACGGGGCCTAAGTGATGACTTTCCGAAACAGTCATCTGATGTACCGTGTCAGCGCACCGGAAGTTGTATGACAAAATGCGGAAGAGCGAATTATTAAAAGTGGGCGGAGCGGAATAAGGTCAATAGGGAGGGCCGGTGTTCTGACGGTATGTGCTACCTTCTCAGAATGTGCTACCGGTAGCTCAATCTGTCATGTTTCATCTACCAAAACAGGGTTAGCACATCTTGTCAGCTTCAAATGTCTATCAGAATGAACTACCACATTAAATAAGGATGTAAAAACAGGGGTAGCACATATTGTCAGCTTCAAATATCTATCGAAATGAACTACTACTTTATTAAACAATGTAGAAAAAGGCATAGCAGCTACAAAAGTCACAATCTGTCATATTTCATCTAAAAAAAAAGGGGTAAGCACATCTTGTTAGCTTCAAATGTCAATCAGAATGAACTACCTCCTTAAAGAAGGGTGAAAAAACAGGGGTAGCGAATTTTGTCAGCTTCAAATGTCCATCGGAATGAACTACCACTCTAATAAACAAATTAAATATAAAATGGATCAAATTTTAAAAAAAATATTAAGGCTGTAGTTCACTCTTACAGACATTTGAAGCTGCTATGCCTTTTTCTACATTGTTTAATAAAGTAGTAGTTAATTTCGATAGATATTTAAAGCTGACAATATGTGCTACCCCTGTTTTGGTAGATGAAACATGACAGATTGAGCTACCGGTAGCACATTCTGAGAAGGTAGCACATACCGTCAGAACACCGGCTATACTCAAATTTCATTTGCGCTGACTGCCATCCGAATTTTATTGAGATCTATGTGATGATATTGAATGTATTTGTGTTGCCTGTTTTCTGTGACGTGTGATTTGAACACTGATGTAATTGTGTGGTGAAGAAGACAAAGACCTCCACTTGTTCCTCTTCCACCTTCCACATTTTCCACTTGTGAACAAAATAAATCAAAGTATACTTTAAAAGTGTTTGTGGATTCAGTGGTGTTTGTGTTTGCAGTTGTCAGTCATTGTTGATTCTCTCCGCAGGTTCGTTCTCAAGGTTTGTCTGGCCCCGCCCCAGTCTCTGCATCTGGCTCCGCCCCCAGCCCCGCCCCAGTCATTAACGCCGGCCCCCCTGAGTCTTCAGTTCTGCAGGGACAGGTAAACCAAACATCAGTCTTCATCTCGCATTGATCAATCCCACTTCTGTGCTGATATTTAAATGAGTTTATTTTTGTTTCACTGCAGATTTCAAATCTCCTGCCCTCAAACGTCCCTCTACAGGTCAAACACTTACTATTTATTATGTCTGTTAGACATATTCTGTTATCATTACTAGTTAACAAACCTTCATGAGTTTCTTTCATCTGTTGAACACTAAAGAAGATATTTCGAAGAATGTTGGAGACCAGTAACCATTGACTTCCATATGGTTTTCCTACAATGGACGTCGATGGTTACAGCTTTTTCAAAATGTCTCCTTTAATGTTCAACAGTAGAAACTCATAAAGGTGCACTTCAGGGGAAGTAAATAGTGAGAATTTAGATTTTTGGGTGAACTATCCCTTTAACGAGTATGTTTAATGAGTATATAATCATTTGTTTATTCTGTGGTTGATGTTCTTTGTTTTCAGGTGTACTCGTTTGTCCAGCAGGCTGTAATTGTAAGTCTGTTTGCTCATTATCATCATCTGTTCTGATAAAGATGTGCTTATAAAGAGATTTAAGACTGTCATGTGTTTAATTGTGTTGATTTCAGGCTGAATCAGGCAGTTCAGAGGAAGGAGCTGCTACTCAGGTAAACACAAACTTTTTCCCCTCTGTCATAGAAACTTGATGTATTTTTGTATCATTTAAGTAATGTGGACAGCGCCCTCTTGTGGATTCGACATCAAAAACGTACAATAAAAGCATCCCAAGGATTGTAGACAGCACCCTCTAGTGCAGAGATGCCCAAAGTAGGGCCCGCGGGCCAAAGTTGGCCCATGGTAACTTTTGATTTGGCCTGCCATCCCATCTGAGAAGAGAATTAAAATTGAACTCCTTCAACAGAGATTGTCATTTCTAATTTAACGTAACGTTTTGTTCGTTTGTTTAATTGTTGAGCTACAAACGTAAACTGAAATGAAATGTTTCAATTAAATGTAGTGCATAAATTATTTTTTAAAAAGATAAATACTGTCAGTGGAACACAGAGGACAATACAGAAGACATTCATTCATTCATTCATTCATTTTCTTTTCGGCCTAGTCCCTGTATTAATCTGGGCTCGCCACAGCGGAATGAACCACCAACTTATCCAGCATATGTTTTACGCAGCGGATGCCCTTCCAGCTGCAACCCATCTCTGGGAAACATCCATTCACACTCATACACTACAAACAATTTAGCCTACCCAATTCACCTATACCACATGTCTTTGGACTTGTGGGGGAAACCGGAGCACCCGGAGGAAACCCACGCGACCACGGGGAGAACATGCAAACTCCACACAGAAATGCCAACTGACCCAGCCGAGGCTCGAACCAGCGACCTTCTTGCTGTGAGGCGAACGTGCTACTCATCAATGAGCAAATCAAGGACAGGGGTCTGGATGCAGACCTGGTGCAGTGCAATCTGAGCTGCATCCAATGCTTTTTAATGCGCTCACCTAACCCTACCCGTCACAGTGATGTCACTCGCTCCATTGAGTGCATTGTGTCTGACATCGCATCGCTGAGTGATGCAATCTCAGCTTGCATCATAAAGGCTGCATCCAGATACTACTGAAATCAAGGCAAAGGCTGGTGCAGCTCGTGTATTCAGCATTGAATACCATTATGTTACAAATGTGTTTATTTATGTTTTTATTGAAAGAGGTTTTCATAATAAAATGTAAAAATTAGGAAATAATAATAATAATAAACAATAATAAATTCATTCATTAATTTTCTTTTCGGCTTAGTCCCTTTATCAATCCGGGGTCACCACAGCGGAATGATCCGCCAACTTATCCAGCACATGTTTTACGCAGCAGATGCCCTTCCAGCCGCAACCCATCTCTGGGAAACATCCATACACGCACATTCACACTCGTACACTACGGACAATTTAGCCTACCCAATTCACCTGTACCACATGTGTTTGGACTGTGGGGGAAACCGGAGCACCCGGAGGAAACCCACGCAACCACGGGGAGAACATGCAGACTCCACACAGAAATGCCAACTGGCCCAGCCGGGGCTCGAACCAGCGACCTTCTTGCTGTGAGGCAAACGTGCTACTCACTACGCCACTGTGGTGCCACAATAATAAATAATTCCTAATAAATAATAAAATCATAATAAATTAGGAAATTACCATAGCAGCTTTAGTGTAATAGTTGGTATATTAATCTTCGTCCACCCCCCTCAATCAAGTTTGGTTTTTGGCCCTTCATAAGAAATAGTTTGGGTCCATCTCCTCTGAGATTTGTATGCTTTTTAGAAATAATAATAATTCAGTGATTTCTCCTAGTCCCGTTTTAACTGTTGTTGGTTCCATTTGTTTCTCCACTGAAAAAAATCCAATAATAAAATCAGGTCTTTATTTTCAGACTTTCTTATCTCAAATCCTCCTCCTATCTCTTATTGGAACAACCTTTTCGATGATATTAAATGGACGTATGTTTGCTCACCTCCCCAGAATTTTTTTTGGACAAATTACGTTTAAAATTATTTATAGATTTTATCCAGTTGAACAGTTTTTACAAAGATTGAAAAATGACATTGACGTGTCTCGCTCTTTCTGTGAGGCTACTTTTGAGTCTCTTGCTCACTCGTTTTGGGAATGTCCCTTTGTTAAATCGCTCTGGTATGATATGAATTCTCTAATTGTCTAGAAGGTTTATAGTGATTTTTCGTTAAGCTATAGACATATTGTTTTGGGGTTTTACATTAAGGGAAAACAATTCCTTAATTCAACTTTTTGTATAAACCTCATATTATTTATTGGCAAGTTTGTTTATACACAAATGCAAATATACTCAGTGGAAGCCAAATTTGTTATTTTTTAAAATGAGAATTGGATCTGTAGTTAAAAACCATCTTGGATTCTAAGAAAGCAATTTAAACTTATAAAACATGTGCTTTATTTAATATCCTGCAATAATTTTTTTTAATTTTTTTTATGTGCCCTCTTATTTATTATGTTTCCTTTTCTTTCGTTTTTTCTTTCTTTTGTTTAATCTTTTTTATATTTCTTTGTTATTTAATAAAAAAAATAAATAAAAAAATTTATAGTTTGGGCACCTCTGCTCTAGTGCATTGTGAAGTTGCACCCTAGTACCCCCCCCCCCCCCCCCCCCCCCCCCCCCCCCCCCCCCCCCCATATAATTCCTTCATGTTATCCAAACACAAGTTGATTAAGTTAACTTAGTTGATTTTACAAATTTAAGTGGACAACATAAAACAGTTAAGTTGGCCTTAAAAAATCTTAAGAATTGAACTCATATTAAATAAGCAGTTTGAGCAAGCAGTAAAAGTAATTTTTTGAGTGTTCGGAGATTCCTGTGAGAAACGGGATTGTTGACAGATATGGTTAAACAAGACTTGGGAAGTATTTAAAAAATAATTAAACATGTCACACGTGAGAACAAATTATTTTGTTCTCAACTATATATTTTTCAAACTTTTATTCAAAATAAACATTTTGGGGAATATAAGGACGCATGTCTCTTTCTTTCAGGTCATTTACATGGTTCCCATCAGCGTGGACTCGGCCAACATGGGTGTGATGGAGGGGATCGTGCCCAATCCTGACCCAGGACACCTTCAGAATGGAGCCAGCACCTCCGCCGCACCCACTGCCGCACCACCACACGCTCAGGGCCAGATGGGGAAAACTGTGGCCACAGAAACAGCCACTCAGATAAAAACTCTGGGAATTAAAACGCTCTGAGAGCCAGAAATACTAGATCCAGAAGCAGCAGGGCAGTCACTAACCATCAAATCCAGATTATTCACAGATCGACAGAAGCAGGCATTTCAGCTTTAACTCAATTCAGTTCATCTTTAATTCCAGAGCGCTTTTTACAATGTAGATTGTGTCGAAGCAGCTCAACATAGATGGAAAAATACGAGTAGAAGCCAAAATATTTCCAGCAATTCAGGCAGGCAGGAGCATATTCAGCTTACGGGCGCTGCTGAATGCTTTATGCTGATTGGCTGATAAACATTCTACAGCCCAGGCTCATTGGAGATATGTGCCTCAGCCTTATATATATATATATTTTGAGATATAATACATCACTTAGGGTACGTTTCATTGCATGTTTCAGATGACAAATCCACTAGAGGGCGCTCTCCACATTATCTAAGGTGCATTTTGTTCAAATCCACTAGAGAGTGCTGTTTACATTATTTAGGGTGCTTTTATTGTATGCTTCAGATGACAAATACATTCGAGGGTGCTCTCTGCATTACTTAGGGTACGTTTTATTGCATATTTCAAATGACAAATCCACCAGAGGGCGCTGTCTACATTACTTAGGGTACGTTTTATTGTGTATTTCAGATGACAAATCCACTAGAGGGCGCTGTCTGCATTACTTAGGGTACGTTTTA
>CAIGQQ010034227.1:195503-211726 GCA_903798035.1 Danio albolineatus
CGCAACAGATTAATTTGTTTTTATTACTATAATTGTTGTCTTACCATAGCAACCACAGAATCATCGCAACACATTAATTTGTTTTATTACTATAGTTGTTGCGTTACCATAGCAACCATAGAATCACCGCAACATATTAATTTGTTTTTATTACTATTGCTGTTGTGTTACGATAGCAAGCATAGAATCACCACAACAGATTCATTTGTTTTTATTACTATAGTTGTTGTGTTACCATAGCAACCATAAAATCACAGCAACAGAGTCATTTATATAACCATTGTTGTGTTTGCATAGCAACTATAGAATCACCACAACAAATTAAATCAAGTACTTCACTATAGTATGGTTCGAAAACACTAAAGTATTTATTATAAAGTACTATAGAATTTATTTTGTGGGTTTAGACTCCTGAACTCCTGTTTGGTGGTTTGGTTTCATCTGCCTGTGTGACAGCAAGCACATGAATGAATGATACTTTTCAGATGATCGATTTTCACAGCATTTTCTATGGTTAGTAGTAATGATTATGTATCATGGAACTTACAGGCATGTGAAAAAGTTTTGGCACCCTATTAAATTCAGATTTTTCTATATAAACGTTTCCACATGTCTGTATATTATCGTTACGTATGACGTTACAAGCATTTGGTCTTGTCTTTCATGAGAGAATATTGATAATCCTGACTGATAGTGGCACTCAAACTGATATTTAGAGAGAAGCTCGAATAATGATGCTGCTCTAGCAAGAACTGTTAAAAGTTTAATCAGAGAACTAAATGGACTGTAAAATACTAAAACTATTCTTCAATAAATAAATAAATAAATAAATAAAAATCCTGACCAGTGTGATTCATTTCATCCTCCACTTGTTCCAAACCTGTTTGAGTTTCATTCTTCTGTTGAAAATATAGTCAAGATATACTGAAGAATGCTGGCCAGAACAGCCAATGACTTCCATGGTATCTTTTTGTATCTAACTATGTTGCTCAATGGCTGCTTTTTTCCAACATTCTTCAGAATATATTGTCTTCGTGTTCAACAGTGTGTTAAAATAGAGAGGAAATGTACATTTTTGGGTGAACTGTCGCTTTAAAATCAATGAGTGAAATCAAAATGCTACGGAAGTCCTAAGAGGCCATGCATTAAAATATTTGTTCTCTTTTGTTATGTCGTGATCACGACTTAATTATCTCGTGATCTCAACACAACTCATTTTCTCATGATCTCGACATAACAAGAAGTTGTTATATCGTGATCACAATTTAATTATCTCGTGATCTCGACACAACTCGTTTCCCCGTGATCATGACAAAACAAAAAGTGGTTATGTCGTGATCAGGACTTAATTTTCTCGTGATCTCGACATAACTCGTTTTCTCGTGATCTCGACATAACAGAAAGTTGTGCTTGTTCTCAAACTGAACTGCACATCTCTTACCATTTCTCTGGTCAGCCAAACCATGTCGAGATCACGACATAACAAGAGAGAAAAAATATTTGAATGCATGGCCTATTAGGACTTCCGCAAAATGCAGTGATTGGCTAGCCATCATAATATCCGGCTATCAGCAAAAATTACAAAATGAAATAAAACCTCTGTTAGATAAAACACTTTACTTCACTTTACACTTCACTTTACAAATTACTTTTCACAATTTATAGTATTTTATAGGCTTTACACTTTTCGGTCAAGAATTATTATATTTAATAATTAATTTAATTTGTTTGGTATATGTTTGTATTGATGTTTGTAGCTCCGCCCTCTTTAGAAAAGAGCACAATCTCATTTGAATTTAAAGCGACAGTCACTGAAACTGCACATTTAGGATCAAATCCTAGGGCCCCGTTTACTCGAATGCGTTTTCGTTTTAAAACATAAGTTTTGCTACGGTTACGCCATCCGTCCACACTGCGCTGGAGTTTTCGAGCCCTGAAAACAGAGCGTTTTGGAAACGCTGGAGAGGCCATTTTTATTCTAAAATGCTGCTGCTCCATCTCAGTGTGGATGGGGGAAACGGAGACGTCTGAAAACGTGGCGTGGCTGCTGAGATTCGCTACTCGATTGGGGCTTTTGGGTCATTGCAGATCCTTCCCTTATTCGTCAAGCCCCTATCACGACTATAACGCCACCGGAAGACGGCAGACCAGCCTTTACTATTGTCCGTTTTAGGCGCCATTGTGCTGCCTTTTTTACTACAACAGCTGCATATATTCACAAGAGGCAAGCTACTGTTCGAGCACTTGCTAATCGCTCACGTTTCAAGCGGCGTAAGCCCTATTTAGAACGCCGAGCGAGACACATGCTTCCTGTTTATACTTGAACGCGAATGCAGTTCAAGTGCGTGAATGGTCACGTGATATACGTTTCAGGTGGAGTAGTGTGGACAAAGATATGTTCAGAAACACTGGGTGAAACCCTAGTGTGGACTAAAACGCCGTTTTAAAACTAAAACGCACTAGTGTAAATGGGGCCTAAAAGGGTCAGTTTCAGAGAGCTAGAAAACATTATTTGTGTGCTATTTTGAGCTGAAACTTCACTTATAGGTTCTTAAGACTTATTTTAAATCTTGTATAATGTTTTAAATCTTGCAAAGGGCACAATAGATCCCCCTTTAAAAATTACTTTCAATAACACTTTCACTGAATAATACAATCCTATATTATTTATGTAAAATAAGCTGCTGTGACAACAGTCAAAGGATCAAGCAAACGCTCCTGGATCGTGTCAACTCTAGTCCACGTATGGAGAACAGGGGCCCCAGGAGTTTGTGACCCCTGAGTGAAAAGCACACGTGTCTTTGACTCCTTCGCATCGCTGATGGGAGTTGTTGTTTTTTAGTGCATGTGTCCGCGTCTTCGTTATCCGTTAGGAACTACATGTCCCATCGTGCCATGAAGCGCTGGCGCCTTGCGCATGCGCGCTGACAGACCCGCTTGAAGAGTAACTCAGGACGGTAAGTGTATTTTGAATATAACTGCATTTTGCGAAGGCTTTTTAAAAATAATTTTGCACTGACATATGAAATAATCAACCAAATAAATAGCTGCTTTGTATTGATATCTGACATAACTCTCAGATCAGAGTTATTTCGATATGTTAAACCGTGTTTCCTGAATCCGTACAGCGGTTTGTCTCTGATTTTACCTTTATTCACTCTGTTTAGTCCTTCTTAACGCTGATTTCTCAGTGATTTGACACTTCGTTATTGATTTTCTGCGGCTTGTCTGTCATTTCTATCTTTATTTGTTGTGTTTTTGATTTTTCTTCTTGTCTATGGTGTTTCCTGTGAGGTTTCCAACATAAAAAAATACTATAGTAATTTCTGGTGTGTACTATAGTGTTTGTGAGCCATACTATAGTATATACTGCATATATTATTGTGTTAACAACACTTTAATGACGAATACTACAGCACACTGTAATATTAACTATAGTGAAACGATAAACTGAAGTAAAGGCTGTACTTTACTTTTGTTTTACCACTTTAAACTGCGGTCTATTGCAGTATATTGTACCTTATAGTTGTAGAAAACAGTGCAGCATTTGGTATTTTGTTTTATTTTACTTTAGGTTTTGTATTTCCTTCACAACGACAGATTAACCATGAGATTAAACCAAGTTCATTAACTTACATATTAACTGTAAATAACTATAGTATTTTTTCATGTGGGTTGTCTCGTTCTTTGTAACATCCGCATGTTTCTTCGGTTGATTTTCTTCTCTTTTCTGCGGTTTTCAGGGTCGCCGTTATGGATCCAGTCTGGAGGCAGCAGGGTCGAGGTCGGGGTCAGGGTCAGGGCAGAGGTCAGGTGACCGGTAACCCCTCATCAGGCCGTGCACGTGGAGCTGTGGGATCACAAGTCAAAGGTAACCTGATGAGCCTTCACAAGGATGTTTCTTTAATCGTCCACCATTCATTCTCTCTAGCGATGCACCAAGATGAACATTTTCCACAGAAATTCTCCTCAAATCTTTAATAAACTTCAAAGGCTTTTGTTTTTCAGATTAAACCGTTTTCCTCTTTTGGCCTGAAACTAAAAATGTCAATTTCATCTGCAAATTATTGTCCAAAAATCTGATGCATCCCTCGTGCTCTGTCTTTACTTCTTCTTCAGCTTCGTCTCAGTCTAGGTTTGATGAGATCCAGAAGTCAGACCGGGCGGCTGCTCAGAGACTGACCACAGACTCGTACAGCTCATCCTCTGAGGATGAGGATGACGATGATGATAGTGAAGATGGAGGCAAGCGAGGGAAGATTCTTCAGTCGGCTCTGTCTCCATATGCTTCTCACACAGGTACTGATGGTACACTTAAGGCTGATTTATTCTTCTAAATGAAGTGATCGGGGTGACCCACGGCCCCTGCCTTGCGCGTAGCTGTGCATTTATACTTCTGCGTGCTGTTTGTGTTGCTCTGCAATAACACTTCCGGTGCGCTAGCTGACAGTGAGGTTTTTATGTTCGTTTTATGTGTCGAGTTTCTTTACTGGTGTTTTGTCTTTTCTGAACGCTACCTTAATGGACATGTGGCTCAAACTCGCTTATTCTAAGGCGGGAGTTTCGTGACTTTAAAGGGTCACGAAACACCAAAACACATTGTTTGAATTATATATGTGTCCCGAGCTGCTATAAACACTATTAGGACACATATATTTCGCTAAAGAGTGTAAATTGGTTGTTTTTGCGTTATTTTGAGCAAATTCGGTTTAAAACTAATTTTTGAAGCTGCGTCACGCCGATGAGATCCATGTGTGTATTCGAGCGTGGAGAGTGGACGTCTGTACCTGCGAGTGCATCCTGACGTCTCTGAGTGTGCGGCATTAATTCATGAGAAAGACTTGGTTCAAACCAATCAGCGCGCTCTATTGTGTATGCGGCGCAACTTCATTAATATTCATGATGGCTTCGAAGACTGTTTACCTGCTACAGTGTTCAGACAGCAGTGAGACGCCACGTTGTGTTGCCAAAACAAGTGGAAGAAGAAGAATTGTTTGGAGACACAGGTCGCCAGTGTTGTGTTTATGTGCTGCAACGAAGGTTTTGTTTTTATTTCCCGCTATGAGAGCGCTGCTGGACTCACGTGTGGACTAGGCATGGCCCGGTATAAGATTTTGATGGTATGATAACCAGGGTTTCACGGTATGACGGTATTGTGATTTCTGCTTTAAAATATATTCATTTTAAATGTCTGGCTAAAAAACAAAACCTTTTTCCCCTTTGAACACAAAGTATTTTATTTTGAGAAACATTTAAAAAAAATTTGGGACAGTAAACATGTCGGGCTAAATAATTCAAGTGAATCATTGACTTCTGCTGTCTTTGTTTGTTTCAAAAACACAGATTTCTTTACAATTTACACCTAAAAAACTAAAAGAAAAATGTAAATAAAAAAATCCTACACATACATTAGGAACGGTATAGCAGAAAAGTTTGGCTGTATGAAAACCTTGACTTTTCCAAACCGTGGTATACCTTGAAAATGGTTATTGTCCCATGCCTAGTGTGGACTACAGTGCACGCAGCAGAAATGTGTTTGTAAGGAATTTTTTTTTTACCCGAGAGCTTTTTGCATCTGAAAATATTGAAATCCCGATTTACCGCTCGTCTCCTTTTAAAAAATACATGGCACCAGTTCATGTTGATTGTCCTGTCTCTACAGATTTGCTAAGTGATCAGTGGTGTTTGTTTGTTTATTCAGATGGCAAAGTTAGTTCGTATCGTCAGCAGTACTCTTTCAGTGTTTAAAGACAGACCTTAGTCAAAATTATTAGAACTGTTACTGAGTTTACAGCACGTTAATATCACTACAGTATTATAGACTGAAAGATCCGCTGTAATCGCTGCTCTCCGAATGTAAACATGTAAACACCGCAATTAAAACTATTATCGTCATGTAGGATTTTCGCCGCATTTTGTGACAGGATAGTCTATACTCACACGGCTTTCTGACTCTGCCTACCGAGTGCATCTAAGTTACCGAGAAATGCGGAGGGTTTTTTATTTCTCCCTTACGCCGTGCGGTATCAAATACTCCTTTAAATCTGAACTCGTTTATCAGTTTCTCACATCTGGTTTGTCACGGGGGACATGCAGGAAATGTTCCTGAATAAAAGTGAAAGTGCCAAACTGCCGTTAAAGTCGACAAATTAATGGTTTGGTAATGAATAATTTGATTACTGATGTCCACATTAACAGTCACTGTCTTTCTCCTCTGCGTCTGTGTGTTTGTTTTGCCTGTTTGAAAATCAGCACGTGCCCAAATAGAAACTCCCATTTTTATGCAAAGCCTTCCCTCTTTCCCTCCCTCGACACTCCCACCTAAACAGAGCTGGACACACCCACTTTCCTGAGCTTTTCCAGATTAGAGGTGTGAAAACACCCTGCTGAGACAGGGGGGTTTCGTGGCCTTTTAATCATCAAGTAAACACAAAACAAAAGTTTCCATCTGGACCTTCTCTACAGCACTCGACACTTGTAAACGAGCACTCTATCAAACTCGCAACTCTCAGCACCGCCCACACTCGTCACCACTACTATCCTAACCAATCACAGAGGTTGCGATGTGCGTCGTTGTGATGTCTAGGATCATGTCAGCCTCAGCATCAGCCACGATCACGACTATGCGACCATGTGAAAGCTGTGCCGGACCATTTATGTGCACTTGATGCAGAAGTATAGACCTTTTTCATGGCTGCTGCATGGAGGTGCCATAGCGAGCAGCGTCTTCCGGTAGAATGTTTAGAACTTCCGTTTACAGCGTTAACAACAGGTAATTTGCGATCTGAAAATGGGTTTCAATAGCGTTTTGAGTAGATCACTGAGTGTTTTTGTGACACACAACTTTGAAAGGTTTGTGTTAAAGCCATTATAATCTGTCAGATGGGGCTCAAGCGCGAAAGTTCTTAGCATTCGTGCAATTAATCAAAATTCAGTTTCGATTTCAATATGGTGATTTTGATTTCATGTGTACTTTAAGTCAGTAAGAGTAGACCATCTCTCTGAATCATGTCTGTGTTTGTGCAGGTGACACCGATGTCCGTCTTCTGGAGCAAACACGCCATTATTTACATGAAGTGTGTCAGTCTGGAGGAGTTACGTGTCTCATCTGCATCGCTTCTGTCAGGAGGACACAGCCTGTGAGACTTATTTTACTTGCATATAGCAATATTTGTTTTGGATTGTCTACAGAACAAACCAATGTTATACAATGACTTGCCTAATTACCCTAACTTTACCCTAATTAAGCCAATTAAGCCTTTAAATGTCACTTTAAGCTATATATATATAGCTTATATATATATATATATATATATACACACACACATACACAGGGGGTTGGCCCGGTGGCTAGAGCCACTGCCCCTCTGCCTTCATTGGCTAAGGTGCCCCTCTCAGCCTCCGCTGCACGTCGTGTTGTTCTTTGCCTCTGCGTCGTGCATTAAAATCCCTGTAGCGCACGGCAAGCCGTTGATTATGCCTTACTTATACTATAATAATGAGGTATATTTGGACTTTTCCTCAGGTGTGGAGCTGTGTGGGCTGCTACTGTATCTTCCACATAACCTGCATTCAGAAATGGGCCAAAGACTCCATCTTCCTGGTGTCTTCAGTGACCGACGAGGATTTTGGGAAAAAGGATCACCCGTGGCCATGGTGAGTTTCTGACCAACCACCATCATGACGTTTGTAGGGCTGCACAATATATCAACGTTATTGCGATTAATAGTATATGTAATATCCGTATGTGCAATACAACAAATTAGTTTCGTGTCAAGCATTTGTGTGATGCTTATATAGACTCTTTTCACATCGAAAAGTTAAAGGATTGAAGCACTTCGCGGAGGCGACCACATCCCACTGCGCTTCGTGTGGTCCTTTGCCTCCACATCCTGCATTAAAATCCTTTAACGCACGGCAAGCCGCTGATTATCTCTTACTTGTACTATACTATGCTACACAATAGCATCTCATATAATGTAGTATGTGTACTTTCGTCAATGTCATTTGTAACACTTGCAAAGTGTTGGAAATTTTAAAAATACATCTGGAAAGTGCTTGAAAAGTGCTTGAATTGGACTTAATAAATACATTTTTGAAAATATTGCTGATAAAATAGCATTTTACAAGTTAGTTATATCATAAGAAACACAGTTATCCCAATACTCTACAATAATATTGCATATTTACCGGAGTATTGTGCAGCGTAGATGTTTTGCGTTGATCACTCGCGTTTCTTTGTCTGTCAGCCCAAAGTGCAGGCACGAGTACAGTCCTCATCAGACGCCCACTCGCTACTACTGTTACTGTGGAAAAGAGGCGGAGCCTGCTCCTGACCCCTGGCTCCTCCCACATTCCTGTGGCCAGGTGTGTGGCCGAGAGTTCAAACCTTCATGTGGACATCACTGCTTGCTGCTGTGTCATCCAGGTACACACACACACACACGTACACACACACACACAAACACACACACACGTATCACACAAACTTAAAGCCGCCTTTCAACTGCACACAACATTTGAACACAACTGTTGGAATACGCCCCCTTGTGGCAGTCGCACAGAATTTTCAGTGTTGTCGTGCACCATGGGAGAGAAGCTGATTCAAGTGGTGTACGAAATAAGTGCAAAAAGAGCCTTTATTCTCCGTGCGTTCACCATGGTTGAATGAATACTAGAAACTCATAGACCTCAAAAACTTTTGGAGGGAATATGCAGACATCATTAAAAATGATATTTTGTATTACTCATTTATAAACATAAATGTATAAATACATGTTTTTTTTTTTTAAATATAGACTTTTCTGATAAAAAAATAATGAAAATCTCCTATTTTTAAGGCTCGGTTGTGTTTATGGGATGCAAAGCAATGTGTGCTAATGCTTCACTTGTGAAAAATCACATTATTTTTTCATATATCTTACTTATGATTATATACAGCTACTCAGACTATTGTCAAATTTCCTATTTCCTCCAAAATCTGCTTTCAAAAGGCTCTGATTGGTCAGCTAACATATGGCACATCTGGCCACGCCCCTTCACTGCACGGGACATGTGTCATCATCATTAACTAGTGAAATGCCTGCTCAATCGGAATCAGGTCAGGTGATTGACTTGGCCATTGCATAACATTCCACTTCTTGATCTGGCCAACAGTTGTGAAGGGTTTAATGGGTTAAGCAAATGGGGTTTTGCTTTGAAATTAGTTCCCCCATTGGTAGATTATTTAGCTTGTTTTAAGACGGAACTCACTTAACTTTGATTATCTCTGAAAACCTCTTAAGCTTTGTTAAATATTTGGACTTCAAACACGATAAAACTCAAGTAAGAAAAGCATTTTCTTAAGGGTGGGTGATATGGAAAAAATATATCACGATTTTTTTCTGGGGAAATCCCGATTCACGATTTTTATCCCGATTTTTTTTTTTTAAAAGTTGATTTTTAAAGACTATTTTGCAGATTACAAAGGTACAATACAACTAACCTAATGTCCCAATATAAAAAATATACTCTTACCATGAAAGTTTAAGAATATTTGAATCAAGTGAAGATTTAATGCGAGTGCTATTCTGCAGAGAAAGAACATTCAACAAGACTTGCATTACAATTACTGCACCAACAAAATGAACATTTTACAAATCTTAGTTCATATCAGAGAGCTTATTAGACATAGATCCTCAGCAACACCTTCAAAAATGTAAATGACTTTTTTTTTTACAAAGTTAACAAAACTAGTAGTGTTTTGAATTTAATAAATGCATAATAATCATGATAACCATGATTATTCTTCAGACTATATAATCAAACAATCAAATCTATAATCGCTGCATCCCTAATTGTTATGCAGTTCAAAACAACATATGAATGTGTTTGTATGTAGATGAAGCCTACTTGAGCAATGCACTGATTTTGTTGTGCTTTGAAATACAACATTTTAATGTGTTGTAAAAAAAAAGCCACATTGTACAATGCAGTGATGTTATGTAGTTTCACAATACAACATATTAACATTTTAATGTAGAAAAAGCCAGCGTTATGTGTGTCATCTTCACTTACCGTATATTGCAAGTCATCTCTGGCCCCTCATTTGCGATGCTCTTCATGAACTGGACCTCTTGACAAACTAATTAAACAGCCCTGTTGTACACAGATCTACCAACAACATATGGCTTTATTTCAGTGACGTGTCGTGAGCGCAGTATTACCGGGCGAGATCGCAAGTCTGCAGACGCCCCATATATAGCATGCGGGTCTCTTTGCTCGCGCGCCGATTGTCTCCGTGTTCGTGCACACTTCTTGCGCGCCCTCAAATAAACACTACTGAAGTGTGCGTTTATGTAACGTGTATGTCTACAACATTTATTAGATCTGCTAGGAATATTTACGAATGTCTCCAATAGACCTACAGAGCGGCATTAATGCGTCCTGAAGTGAAGTGAAGCGGCTATAAACTCCAGCAAGAGAAAGTCACTCCAGTGTTTCCCCTACCATAGGATTAGGGGGGCGCCCCGCCCTCCCAACGGCTTTCCCCGCCCCCCCTTTAAATTCAAGTTAATGTTTTTCTAAATGTTTTTCTTCTATTCATAAACAAGCTAAATAGTCTATGCAGGGCTTAATTTGTGCCGAAACACGAAACACAATCTCTGAAATCTGATCCAGCACCTCATTTTACCTGTCCCCCTCATCAAAACCGCCCTCCTTCCCCGTCCGCTGTTCACTACCCGAGTCCCCATCTCATCTCACTTTCGCCCGCGGCACCCCTCCAGCATCCAACGCCCCGCCATCCACCCATTTACACAACAGCATGTCTTTTCTGTCTCTACACGTCGCGCGTTTACAAATCTCTGCTCTCTGAATCGCGCACGGTCGAGTCCCACACAGCCACTCTCTGAGTGTCAGAATGTCGTCTGACAGCAATAACGTTGTTTAAGGGTGCTTTCACACTTGGTTCAATTGCCTGGACCGTACCCAAGTTCGATTGTCCCCCCTTGCCACCTTCTTGGTTGGTTTGTGTTCACACTGTCTTTTATCCTTCTGGACCCCGGTACGCTTGCGTCATCGAGCCGATGTTTTGTGTACGTCTGTTGCCAGGCGACGGACACAAAAGCAAAGCGCCAGAATGGAAAGACATCCGCACATCGCGGTTGTTTCGCTTTTACTGAACTTTTTGGTTTAGAACATACAGAAAATGGCTCGCGCCTATCTGCCGCAAACATATTATACACGTTCAGAACATCACGCGATGTCCCAGCTGTTTTAGGAGGAGATGCTTGTCTCCTCCTAAAACAGCTGGGACATCGCGTGAGCTCTGGCTCAGTCGCGCTTGTAAGCGCGTGATACTCAGACACACACACACACACCCACACACACACACACACACACACACATGCACACGCGCATACACACACGAATGAACGTTATAAAAACTATAGTATGCTGTACTGTTGACGGTTCACTTCCGGCTTTTGGTACGATTGCATTCATACTACAAGTGAACCCAGACCGTACCCCAGACCACCTCTTTCAGGCGGACTCGGGTACGGTTCACGGGTGCGCACCCGAGTTCAGAAGATGTGTTCACACTAGCTAAACGTACCGTACTATGACGTCAAACGAACCCGGGTGCGGACCAAAAGTGCTAGTGTGAAAGCACCCTTAAAGGGAAATTTTGCTTTATCAGTTGTAATTAGTTGTACTGCATGTCCACTGCATTTCCGGCCATAGAATATTAAATAAATTATTTGTATTGCTAACTTTTAACTAAACTTTTAATCCATCACGTGTCATAACATGTCGTAACATAACCACGACCTGCACGAGGTTACGTCAAACAACGAAAATTTGATCATGATTACGTTGACGTTACGTAACACACGTGGATTTTGGCTGGCTAGATGTCGCGTCAACCTACAGAAAACAAAAAAGGCTCATTTGAGGTGCGCCTCGCCTTGACTGCAGTATAGACGGCAGCAGGCGGCTGCAGTACGAGGAGGGCTCAAAAAATACATCAGAAGTCGGACACTTCCCGAATCTCGCTGTTTTGCCTCCTGGAAACGTCACCAGTGGCGGAGATCGCGGACGAATGACCTCAAGAAATATTACAGGGCTCGAAATTAACCTTTTTGCTTGGTAGCACTGGTGCTCCTAACTTTAAAAATGTAGGCGCACCAGACAAAATTTAGTCGCACCCACCAATTATGAGCACCATTGCTAAGTTTTATATAAACAGATTTATTGCATTTGAAATCAACACTAATCAAAACTAACAAGCAAAAAAAAATATATATATATATATATGCTTGCGTCAGGAAAATATGTCTCAACGAAATCCCGTTATCACTAGAAAATACATTTTTATAACATAATTGAGTGACCAAAAGATACATGGGCGGACCGCTCACCGGCCCTGCACGCACTACTTGACATGAATGAATCTGTTAACGTGCTGTGTTCTCACGGGTGATGTCTGATATTGCACAGTTGCTTTTGATATATACATTATTATTTGTATACGTAATTTTAATAGCAATACCGGTCTCTTTATGAGCTGCAAGATTAGTTTAATCTTAGTCCATGCAAGCCCTTTTGCGATGGTGTACGTGGTGTTAACTTTTACTTATGGCTGCACAGCTGACAGCATCTAGCGATTAAATGAAGGATTCAACAGAACATCTCGTGCTTAAAATGTGTAGATGTGGCAGACAGTTACCTGAAAATTCCGTCCCACAGACTTTACAGTGAATGCTTTAGTTATTTTATAGTGAACTTGAAGCCAATGGACAAATGTAGATTGTGGATTAACATTCACCGCAATATCAGTAATTAGATGTGCCATTATTTGTTGCTTTAGGTGTTTTCTAAAACAAAATCTGATGGTGTTGTTGTCATTCTCATCTTCAGCGCTTCACATGCTCGCGGTTGTAGCTCTCATGTCATCTGAAGGCAGAAGGCGTTGACTAAGTGATTGACAGCTGATTTTAACCAATCCATTCGCAATCAGTTCTAGTGCAGTGGGCCAATAAAAAGAGAGCGAAGGCGGGGCAAGCATTGCAGTCTTTGTTTACTGCAGCAAGTTGACATGACAACAGTTTTAAACAGATCTTGAGCGCTGCCTTTCAAGTGCAAAGATGCGTTCTGCGTGAATGTGTCCTAAATCTGCGCATGCGGGGAACATTTTGCAGTGAAAACCAGTCGCACGCAACAATTTTATGAACTCACACAAATGCTTCCAAATATATTTTGAGGTCGCATAGATTCAATTTCAGGCGCATATGCGACCAAAACGGTCGCAATTTCGAGCCCTGTATTATAACTTATAGTAAATATTAAATTGTTTTTGAACATGTTTTGGGTGGCACAGCGCCCCCAAAACCCCCCAAACCTGTAAACCTAGGGGAAACACTGCACTGTATGCAGAACATAGACCTTTATTTATAAAGCATATTTAAAGAAACTGTTCATCATAGCTGAAAGCTGAGCCTGTATGCTGGCCTCACGCATCGCGCAGTCCTGTCAGCCAGTCAGTCAGTCTACATGTAACCTCAAAGGGTTAAACAAAGGACGCACAGCGGTTACAGAAAAGTTCCCGCTGTTATAATTCACTTACCTTTTAATACGTTGTGGTGCGATTATAACTCGCTATAAAAAAAACAACAACGACAGTCGACTGAATGTTTTGAATGAGAGGCAGTAATGTAGCTGTGGCAGGATGAATTCAGTTGTGGCGCCCGTCATGGAAGAACGAATGTAGCGGAAGCACTGCACTATATGCTGTATGGCGATACAACGATTTTTCTGAAAAAGTGGATCGTGCAGTAATTTTGATCGTTCATTCATTCATTTATTTTATTTTCGGCTTAGTCCCTTTATTAAAAAGGGGGCCGCCACAGCGGAGTGAACCGCCAACTTATCCAGCATTTGTTTTACGCAGCGGATGCCCTTCCAGCCACAACCCATCTCTAGGAAACACATCCATACATTCTCATTCACACTCATACACTACGGACAATTTAGCTTACCCAATTCACCTGTACTGCATGTCTTTGGACTGTGGGGAAAACCGGAGCACCCGGAGGAAACCCACGCAACCACGGGGAGAACATGCAAACTCCACACAGAAATGCCAACTGGCCCAGACGGGGATCGAACCAGCGACCTTCTTGCTGTGAGGCGAACGTGCTAACCACTAGGCCACCGTGGCGCCCGTAATTTTGATCGTCCACAATCAAATATCATATTATCGCACAGCCCTACATTTTCTGCAGTGTGTGTGTGTGTGTGTGTTATTTTTTTGTGTGTTACTATGTGTGTGTGTGTGTGTGTGTGCGCCTGTATATTTGTAATTGTTATGTATCCCTGTGTGTGTGTTTCAGGTCCGTGTCCCCCCCTGCCCACAGATGGTGAGTGTGTCTTGTCTGTGTGGGAAATCGTCTCGTGTTCCTCGCCGCTGCAGCGCTAAAGCCTGGAGCTGCACCAAGATCTGTGGACGGAAACTGCCCTGTCGAACACACACCTGTGCAAACACCTGTCACGCAGGTAACACACACACACACTTAAAATCTAAAAGGTTTTACTTCTATTTAAGATGTTGATGACTGTTGCATTATTGTGTGTGTGTGTGTGTGTGTGTGTGTGTGTGTGTGTGTGTGTGTGTCAGGCGAGTGTGCGGCGTGCCCGAGGGTCAGTCTGCAGGCCTGTGCGTGTGGCCGACAGCGGGCAGAGAGACCCTGCGCCAGTCCAGAGTGGCACTGTGATCAGGTGACTAGTGTGTGTGAGAGACAGAGAGAGTGAATGATTGGTGAGAGCGTGTGTGTTTGTAACTTGTGTGTATGTGTAATGTATATGTGTGGTGTGTTTTGGGTGTGTTTAATGTTTTAATTTGTGTGCAGGTGTGTGTAACCTGTGTAATACGTGTGTTTAAGATGTGTGTGCACATGCACGTTGTGTTTTTTAGTGCGTGTCTGCAGGTGTATATGTGTAACGTGTGTGTATGTGCACAGTGTGACTGTAATCTGAGTGCATTTGTAATGTATGTGTGTAATGTGTTTGTGTGTGTTGGTTTAATGTGTGTGTATGCATGCAAAGTCAAGTTTTAGATCTCTGTGTGTGTGGGCATGCATAGTGTTTTTTCAGCGTGTGTATTGTGTCTGTATGTGCGCAGTGTGTGTGTAATCTGTGTGTAGGTAAGTGTATGTAACTTACGTGTGTAGTGTGTGTGTATATGTCCACTGTGTTTGTAATCTCTGTGTATGTGTAGGTGAATATACGTAACTTACGTGTGTAGTGTGTTTGTGTGTGTATGTGCACAGTGTGTTTGTAATTTGTGTGTGTGTGTAGGTGAATATACGTAACTTACGTGTGTAGTGTGTTTGTGTGTGTATGTGCACAGTGTGTTTGTAATTTGTGTGTGTGTGTAGGTGAATATACGTAACTTACGTGTGTAGTGTGTTTGTGTGTGTATGTGCACAGTGTGTTTGTAATTTGTGTGTGTGTGTAGGTGAGTATATGTAACTTACGTGTGTAGAGTGTGTGTGTGTGTATGTGCACAGTGTGTTTGTAATCTGTGTGCAAGTGTGTTTATGAAATATGTGTGTGTGTGCGCGTGTGCATGCACAGTCTGTGTCTGTATAGTGTGTGTGTGCAGGTGTGTGTAACCTGTGTGATACATGTGTTTAAGGTGTGTGTGAGTGTGTGTGCTCGCTCGCATGCACAGTGTGTTTTTTTTATGTGTGTGTGTAATGTGTGATGTGTTTGTCTGTGTGTGCACAGTGTGTTTGTAATTTGTGTGTCTGTGTGCAAGTGTGTAGATGTAATATACGTGTGTGTGTGCATGCACAGTCTGTTTCTGTCTATGTAGTGTGTGTGTGCAGGTGTGTGTAACCTGTGCAGTACATGTGTTTAATGTGCGTGTGCATGCACAGTGTGTTTTTTGTTGACGTGTGTGTGTGTAATGTGTACCGTGTGTGATGTGTGTGCACAGTGTTTTTATAATCTGTGTCTGTGCAAGTATGTATATGTAATGTGTGTGTGCGCGTGCATGCACAGTCTGTTTCTTGTAGTGTGTGTGTGCGTGCATGCACAGTCTGTTTCTATGTAGTGTGTGTGTGTGCAGGTGTGTGTAACCTGTGCAATACATGTGTTTAAGCTGTGTGTGTGTGCATGCAGTGTGTTAGTTTTTTTTGACGTGTGTATGTAATGTGTAACGTGTGTAATGTGTTTGTGTG
>CAIGQQ010034227.1:212126-219626 GCA_903798035.1 Danio albolineatus
TATTCTATACTGGACATTATTTCTGTTCAGTGACGAGACTTTAGTCTGAGCAGAGTCAGACCGCACTGTCCTCATTACATCAGTCAACATTCAGCAGTCAACAAGACATGATCATATCTATCTATCTATCTATCTATCTATCTATCTATCTATCTATCTATCTATCTATCTATCTATCTATCTATCTATCTATACATATATATTAGTGCTCAGCTTAAAATGAAATGAATATTAATAATTGTTTTTATCCTTTCCTCAGTGAATATAGACAATTATTTTTGGTTGATTTAATCAAAGCAGTTTTATTAAACAGTTATATCCAATGAAATAAGAGTTTGGTCACCGAACATCTTTAGGATCAGAAAGATAATACATTACAATTCAAACTATTTGTAATAAAAATAACAGTCAGACTACAAAACCTCAACTGCATTTTATATTTTTTATGTTTGTTTTATATATTTTTTTATATAAATTTTTTTAAATATTAATTCATTAATATATTTCTTTAATTTAGGTGTAGAAATTTTTGGACTGATCTTCGTTTTTTTTTTTTTTTTGATTAGTTCCAGTTTTCTCTTTGTCTAATCTAATGTATATGCACAAAGTTATAATTGCAAAGCATCCTATAAAAGAGCGATATCACACAAATAGCAGTGCGATATGGCTGTATATCGGCACTTGCCTTGAGGCCGCAGGCAGAGTGCCTTAAGGCCCGTGCACACCTAGACGTTTTTTGCTCACGTTTTCGGTCGACGTTTAACACCTTGTGACTAAATAAAGGGTGTCAATGTGATTGTGCACACCAACGCGCAAAACGGCAGGCGCAAAAGCTCATGCTTGTTTTTTTGTTTTAACGCCCCGCGTCAAAACCTTCTCCACCAATCAGATCGCCGCTTTTGTTCACGTGTACGGAGCTGCTGAAGTTACAATAAACACCTCTTGGAGGCGCTCTAGCGCAAAACTGTTAATGCAAGCGCGCATTGAAGAAGATGCCCAGAGGCGATATGAACGTGGAGCTGCTTACTGCAGTGGTGAACAATAATCATTTCTTCATCTCTAGAGCTGCTACTTGAACCATCCATGCTTTGCAGATTGCAACAACATGCGTGTAAACTTCCTCTTTTCTTCTTCTGTGTAACATGCGGGTGTCGGAAGCTTGGCACCGCTGTGTGCCCCATCTAACGTCAAGGAGTGATTTTTGCGTACTCTTCTGCTCGACGCCAAAGAAAATCGCTTGGGCTTGAATGCGGAAAAACGTCTCGAAAAACGCAAACGAAAAGCGTCCCGGTGTGTACGAGCCTTTAGGCCCAATCCCAATTCTATTTTTGTACCCCGTCCCCTTCCCCTTGGCCCTTACAACCCAGGGTTATGGGGAAGGGCTTCAAAACTTACCCCTAAGAATTGGGCCAGCACTTCAACACCTGCACACATCATCATATTTCATCAGGATCTCTTGCTTCATACGAGATGATTTGGCAACACAGCGTGGCGTCTCTCTGCCATTTGAACAATAGCAGGTAAACAATCGAAGCTATCATGCAGATAAATGAAGTTGCACCGCATACAAAATAGAGCGTGCTGATTGGTTTGAACCAAGTGTTTCTCATGAATTAAAGTTGCACACTCAGAGACGTCACAATGCACTCGCAGGGACAGACGTCCACTCTCCACGCTGGAATACACGTATGGATCTCATCGGCGTGACGCGGCTTCAAAAATTCATTTCAAACCGGAAGAACGAATTTGCTCGAAATAACGCAAAAACAACCAATTTTCACTCTTTAGCAAAATATATGTGTCCTAATAGTGTTTATAGCAGCGCGGGGCACATATATGACTGTCAACAGCTCAAACAATGTGTTTTTTTGTGGTGTTTTGTGACACTTTAACGTCTCACAGCTATCAGCCAATCAGATTTAAGAACGAGACATAACTTAAAAAACAAACAAACATCTGAATCGGCCCAGAATCTAGCAATCTGTGCATCTCTACTACATGTGTACAGCGCTCCCCTCCTTTTATAAATCGTTTTTTGTTTGTTAATTCAAGTTAAATCCAGATCCAGTCAGATTGATTGCTCTCTGAAGGTTGAGTGATAGTTTCTGGGCCAGAGCTCATAATCTCTCGGATCTTTTTATTTTCCAAGAGCGTTTCTCTGTCTGTGACCCGCTGGGAGTGTTTCCTGTGTGTGCGGGGCGAGGGTAGCGCTTCCTGTCCTCAGGGCAAGTGGCGGTTTTTACTGCCTCTCGCATTGAAAACCTTGAGCAAACGCTTGATTCGCTTCTCTGTGTGTGTGTGTGTGTGTGTGTGTGTGTGTGTCAGGATCACATTGGACCAAAAACACTTCCTGTCTGCTTCGCTTATCAGTTCGCTTAGAGTCCGGTTCACCTGCATGAATGAACTGACCTTTCCATAGCACAGAAGTGTGTGTGTGTGTGTGTGAACGGTAATGAGGATGGAGGTTATCTCATGCTGATGGATTGTCCGCTCGGTATGTGCCACATGCAAATGCGCGTCTGCAGCAACAGTGTTATCTGGTGAGCGGCTGCTATCTCAGCTCTGTTATTTAAATGTCAGCCGGCGAGTGTGTGTGTGTGTGCGATCAGCTCAGACGGACGGTCAGAGGACAGCATGAAGCGTTCAGTGATTCTTCTTCTGAGCTGATGGTCTAAATCAGAGGTGTCGAACTCAGGTTCTGGATGGCCGCAGCGCTGCACAGTTTAGTTCCAACCTTGCTTCAACACACTTACCTGTATGTTTCAAACAAGCCTGAAGGACTTAATTCGTTTGATCAGGTGTGTTTGATTAGGGTTGAACCTAAATTGTCCAGAGCTGCGTCCCTCTAGGAACTGAGTTTGACCATAGACTATAAAAGATCCGAATTGGAAAGAGCTTTATTGGCAGGTATGTTCACACATACGAGGAATTTGTTTTGGTGACCGAGCTTTTACAGTGAGACACAATCCCAGAGACAGAGATAATAAGTATATTTAAAAATAGAAGTAAGTGTTAAATGCAAATATACAAATTGACAATGTATGTACAGGTTTATTACTATATACAAGGTTATATGTGCAGCTGTTATGAGCAAATTGGCATGTAAAGTGTGTTAAATAAGTGTATGTGTGTGTAAAAGTATATAGCAAGTAGTGGTGTTGGTTTCACGATTATTATTATCATCAAGTGTTCGTGATGGATCGCCTGAGGGAAGAAACTGTTTCTGTGTCGGGCTGTTCTGGTGCGCAGTGCTCTGTAGCGTCCACCAGAAGGTAAAAGTTCACAGAGGCAGTGTGCTGGGTGTGAGGGGTCCAGAGTGATTCTGGCAGCCCTTCTGCTCGCTCTGGATAAGTACAGTTCTTGGAGAGTAGGGAGGGTTGTAGCAATGATTCGCTCAGCAGTCCCAACTATTCAACGTAGTCTTCTGAGGTCAGATTTGGTAGCTGAGCTAAACCAGACAGTTATTGAAGTGCAGATGACTGATTCAATGATGGAGGTGTAGAACTGTTTCAGAAGCTCCTTTGGAAGGTTGAACTTCCTCAGCTGACGAAGAAAGTACAGCCTTTGTTGAGCTTTTTTGACAATGGAGTCAATGTGAGTGTCCCACTTCAGGTCCTGAGAGATGGTGGTGCCCAGGAACCTTAATGACTCCACTGCAGCCACAGTGCTGTCTATGATGCTCAGCGGGGAGAGAGCAGGGGGGTTTCTCCTAAAGTCCACTATCATCTCCACTGTTTTGTGCTTGTTCAGCTCCAGGTTTTTGTAACTGCACCAGAGAGCCAGCTCCTCAACCTACTGTCTGTAAGCAGACTTGTCACCGTCCTGAATGAGGCTGATAAGGGTGGTGTCATCCCCCTTCTATCTTTCAATAGAAATCTGCTCTATTATGGAGCCAGGACTAGTGGAATTTTGATGTATTGCAGTTTCAGGCCCTGTTTACACTAGTGCAGTGGTTCTCAAACTTTTTTCACCAAGTACCACCTCAGAAAAAAATAGTCTCTCCAAGTACCACCATAATGACCAGTATTGAAATACAGTAGCGTAGTAGGCCTAAGCAGCTACAGCACTGCACAGTGCAAAAACGAGGCAGATTAGTGACTGTTATTAAAAATATGTATTATTGTCAGCCACTTGAAACATTATAAATATTTTGAACATTAACTGTGCTTGCAGACAAAAAAACAACTTTACAGTTTAAATTAAAATGTGCTTTTAAAAAATAGTTAAAAATGGCACTGTTCTTAAAAAAGTAAAAAGAAAACTGCTGTAGTAGCCTATTCATCTAAACCTGGAAACGTTGCTTGGACCAGATTAATAATGGCTGTCACATAAATAAATATACACATTTTTAACACATTTTGAGATATAAATTGTATGTACATATGACATATTTGTATATCTTTGAAATCTAAATGTTAACTTGTATTTTAATATGATTTGGAGTTACATATTAAAATTAGAAATGTGATCTGATTACTGCTCGTCATTTACAGTAGGCCTGTGTGTGTCAGAAAAGCCAGTGATTAAATGCTTATTTACAGCACTTGACCAATTCATACGTGCAGTATTTCCGTGATTTTGTGCGAATGAGATCACATGAGATTCGCGTTAACCGCACACTGACCACTGTTTTCAAGCAGTCTGTGCACGCGGAGAGTAACTTTAATTATATTCTACCTCTAAGCTTCAAGCATCGCAAAGTTGCTTGAGTCTGTTCTGTGTGTCGCGCCATTTGAATCACATCCAAATTAATTAGCTTGAATCTGAGGTAACAAACTAAACCGAAAGCCACGCTGCTGTACAAAACAAATAACATTATATATCGAAAGCACGCATTATTTTACACAAACTACGAGCACTCATTTTAACACATTCGTAATAATTATTTTACCAATGATGCAGCATGGAATTAGCAAGAACTGAAATCCTGACACAACAGAACTGGTCTGCAGAAGGGCTTCTCTGGCGCGTGTGTACTGTATCTGCTCTGCACACACCGCAAGCGGCGTGTGCCTCTTCTTAGTCCTCTGCGCCAAGCAGATTTTTTTTAACTGATGACGCGATGCACTAAAGTAAACATTCTTAGCACAACGGTTTAATCATATGCTTTAGGGAACAGCTGTCTGATCACGGTGGTATCGTACGCATCAAAGGGTTTAAAAAGTGTTCATTTTATTCTTTTATTATTCAGCGATTCTTCCGCGTACCACAGTTTGAGAACCACTGGCCTAGTGCGTTTTAGTTTTAAAACAGCGTTTTAGCATGAAAACGATCCGCGTCCACACTAGCGTTTCAAGTATAAACAGGAAGCATGCGTCTCGCTGGTTCTTCCCAAAACCGGTGTTCTAAATGGGGCTTAAGCGGCTGGAAACGCGAGCAATAAGTGAGTGCTGGAACAGTAGCTTGCCTCTTGCATTATATGCAGCTGTTGTAGTAAAAAAGGCAGAGTTTAACTGCACAATAGCACCTAAAACAGACATTGGTTCTCCCAACGCTCCCATTTCTGTGTCCAGCAGCCACGCCTCCGTTTTCAAAGGTCTCCGTTTTCCCCCATCCACACTGAGACAGAGCAGCAGCGTTTTAGAATGAACACGGCCTCTCCAGCGTTTCCAAAACGCTCCGTTTTCGTGGCTCAAAAACTCCGGCGTAGTGTGGACGGATGGCGTAACCGTAGCAAAACTTATGCGTTTTAAAACGAAAACGCATTAGTGTAAACAGGGCTTCAGTTACTTTCGTATTAGCTTGACGAGGGAGAGTGGGAGGTTGCCGCTTGAGTTTGGCCCCTGTAGTCCAAACGCACAGAATCATCTGATGAATGCAAGCTGAAGACAAGCAAGCAAGTGTATGAAATATGTTGCTCGCCTTTATGTTTACCTTTAATTCTTATAGCTTACTGTATAGTGCACATTGTGAAAGCAGGTAACTATAGAGATCAGCTTTCATCATTCTGAAACGCATATACATCCATACCGGGGTCATAAACTGCTAGCACAGCATCCCAGGGTACTATTTTTTTCATTCGTGCTAGTAAAAATGTATCCACCCTATGCTTTGGATTATATTAATGGGAGAAAAGAATTAGCCTACTTCAATGCTTTTGCTTTGTCTCACAAATTGTGTAGCATGTCATTTCCATGCAATGTGTGTTTGAATTTAAGTTTGCGCTAACTGGTGTTGTCAAAAACCTGCCAGGTTTTCACATTATTTTATTCAGGGACAATAATAATTATGTAATGATGACTGTGTGTGTGTGTTTCAGGCAGCTGTTATCCATGTCCAGAGATGGTCAAGGTTGGTTGTGAGTGCGGCTCCACCGTGATCTCTGTGCCCTGTGGGAGGGAGAGAAGCACCAAACCGCCACGCTGTAAAGAGCTCTGCAAGTACGCAATCTTACATTTACGTTACATTTCCATTAAAACTTGAGTCATTTAGCAGACGCCTTTGTCCAAAGAGGCTTAGGTTTGAGGAGACAATCAGCTATTCGACAAGATGAGGCAATACACACAGGAAGTGATAGTTATACTAAGGAACTGTTAGTAGGGCTGTAACGATACGCGATATGAAACAGAAATCGCGACACTAAGATCCACGATCCTGTGTCGCGATTTGATAAGGAAGAATCGCGACACACCCGTGACTAACTTTTCAATCATGTAACGCCTTCCTGCAAAAGTTGAGCTAGTTGAAGAAGAACGTGAGGAAACATGGCAACTAACCCAGAGATTGCGGACCCTCCCTCTTCATATAAGTCAGCAGTATGGCAACATTTCAGCTACCCAGTGGAGATAAAGGATGGCAATTGGCCGTGAGATAGCGTTGGATCGACAAGACCCACACAATATGCCGTAAGTGCTTTAGTGACAGGCAACACAACCAACATACAGATTATACGTAAAGTACACACAGAATACATAAAGAGGCTGTGATAGATTGGAAGATCAGCATATCAAAAGTTCCCGTGACAACAGACAACGAAACATTGCCAATGTTGTCGAAGCGGCCGGTTGTTTTCACCGCATATAAGATGCTTTGCTCACACTGTTAATCTGGCTGCACAGAGAGGGATACGGGCGTTCACCAGATGTCCCGACTTTAATATGGGGTTCTCTGAAACTATGAATATTTAACTTTCATTTTATTTAGGCTATTTTATTTACCAAACCAACACAATCTCACGGCAACTTGTGTTTTGGCGCTGAAGCATATAGCGCGCTTGTTTTGAAGCGCATCACCGCAAAGGTTATTTATTATTCTTTTTTATCTAGTAGTTAACTGACCAACCAAAACCACATCACAATTCAGTAAATAAAATATATACAATAAAAATTATAGCTAACGAAATTCGTTTCAAAAAGTTATTTTTTTCCAAGAAAAATGTATGAATTATATTTTTGTTTGTGCCTGTCCAACTGTGCGGTGAAAATTTGTTCCGCTCCGGGGAAAATAAGAATTTAACCCCTTCAGACCTGAATTATGTTCCAAAGAAGTCCATTGTAATAA
>CAIGQQ010034227.1:334471-369471 GCA_903798035.1 Danio albolineatus
GCCGATAACAGTAGTGTCGTCCGCAAACTTTAGGAGCTTGACGGAGGGATCTTTTGCGGTGCAGTCGTTGGTGTACAGGGAGAAGAGCAGTGGGGAGAGAACACATCCTTGGGGGGCACCAGTACTGATGGTGCGGCTGTCAGACGTGATTTGTGTGACTTGTCAGTGGTGACTTGGAGCAGGTGAGTGTGTGTGTTGCATGACTGGGGATGTAGTTCATAAACATGGTGGATATGTAGTTCTTGTGTGAATTGTGTGCGTATCTCTGGATGTAGATCGCTGGTGATCGTGACAATAATAAATAAAAAGTGATACCCTTTTAACTGTTTATTTGATGTTTACAATGCAAATCCAATTAGATCGACTTTTATTTGGTGAACAAAGCAAGCCTTTCATATAAAATATCTATTAAAGACAGAAAATATTACTTTACACACTATATTGTAAATAAATCATGTGAATATTTTCATAGTAGTCAATATTATTACTGAAATTAGTTTGAAAACTGAATAAAAATATACGTACACACATTTACACCAGAAAATTAACAGAATCAATGATGGGCTAAAAATCTGCAGAATTCTGCGCGCACAGATTCCGTGTGGGCCTACTTATAGGTAATGATAATGTTTTTAGCTGGTAAATAAAATACCTTTTTTTCATAAATGTCGCTTTAGACAATTCTTTGGTGTTTAACAAGGGAGATTTCTTTTGCGTCAAAACCAGCTAAATTCACTTGTGCTTTTTTGCAAAAACCTCTAAATCCACCATTGAGACAAGACAGTGTAATTAGCTGAAAAATCACTGAAGATGCAATTAGAAATTATTTTACCAAACATAAAAAATCTGTCATGTAAGTGGCGGTTCATTCCGCTGTGGTAACCCCTGATGAATCAGGGACTAAGCAGAAGGAAAATTAATGATGAAATCTGTCAAGTGCATTAATCCAGTGGTTCTCAAGCATTTTTCACCAAGTACCACCTCAGAAAGAAATTGTCTCTCCAAGTACCACCATAATGAGCGGTTTTGAAGTAGAGTAGCATAGTAGCCTAATAAAGCAGCTACAACACTGCACAGTTCAAAAACAAGGCAGATTAATTCTTCTAATTAACAAAATGTATTATGCTCACCCACTCGAATAAAAGGTTTAGCCTATTAAAATAAATTTACTGATCACATCGGTGTTATCGTACGTGTTGAAGAGTTAAAAGTGTGTACATTTTTTTTAGCTTAATTATTCAGAGATTCCTCCATGTATCACTAGAAGGAGGCCTGTGTACCACTAGTGGTACGTGTCCCACAGTTTGAGAACCACTGCATTAATCAATAACATTAAAACAGACATTAATTAAATCTTAAAAATCTGTTGTCATTTCTGGTATTTGGGATTTAGATTTAATGTAAGTAGAGCATGTAAACCAAGCTTGATTCAAACAATGTAGTCTAAAAACAGTGTGAAACATCAATATCTGTGCGTTGTATATTAATAAACGAGTAATGTAATTTATTAAAGTAATATAAATAATGTAGTTTTATATGTTATATTTTTCTCTTTAAATAGTTTTTATTAGTAAGTAAAACACAAGGTGGGTCTACTGGGCAGAAAGGGGACGTCTCTCAGACACTTCTAGAAGATGTCATTCATTTATCCTCACCATACTCAAGGCCTTGGTCTCTTCTTCGTCTCGTTTATCCTCATAGCATAAAAGAACGGCATCTTCGTCTTTCGTGAAACAGAGTTGCAGTTTAATGTATAGTAAATCAGACTCATTTAAAGTAGCGTCACTGTGCAAAAACGTTATGAATGCATGCTACACTTCTGACCGTACAGTGTGTTTTGAGCTACGGGACGTTTTCATTTGTCACTGACAGTCGGCTCATGCAGTTCATCAAACTCTGTCTTTTAAAATCTAAATCAGAAGCAGAATAAAACAGTGTCCTCATAAAGCCGGCTCATCAGCGCGCTGCTACATTGAACACATATGATTCGATTCGCGCCTTCTGATTGGTTCTCAGGATATAGCAGCTTTTGCTGCCAAAGGCAAGTGGAGCTTAGAGGCTTTTGCCAACAAACTGTTACTTCTGACTGCGCTGACGCTCAGATTTATATGATTTCAAGCAAAAATATTTGTTGAACATGTAGTACGTGCCTAAAGCAGTCGCTCAATGTCATTAGCTCATTTTGGTGGAAGTGACGTTTAGCGCAGTGGTTCTCAACTGGTTTGGCCACGGGACCCACATTTTTACATGGTCATCAAGCCGCGACCCAAATTTTTAGGAACTGTAATATAATTTTAGGAATTATAATTAAATTGTATTTATTTGTTAACAAACACAAGTAGTGAAAGAAAAATCATGAGAAAATTAGCAAGACTTACAAATAAACAATATTTTATTGCTGACATTTAACAAAATGTATCAAATTATAGAAATGTTACAAAGTAAAAACAACAAACACTGTAAACAGTGGTTAGGGTAAGGAAAGGTTGTGTTACCATAAACAACACTGAACTGTTAATAAAACATGAACACTGATCCTGTTGAACAGAACAAACCAGCACATTGTAAAATGATTAAAATAATCATAACCATTTTTACATCTAATATGACAGCAATTATAAACATCTGTTTCACTTAACAGTAATCTGGGAAGATAATGAGATAACTGAGGATGTGCTTTACTGATGTGATAAGAGTTTCACAGTCAGGAGTGATGGTAGACAGTGCTACCCGAAGATCCTGCTCTATGTACAACCGGTTCCTTTGCTTTGACTCAAGCTGCACCAAGGAAGAGAAGCCACTTTCATACAGATACGTAGTTCTGAATGGGATGGGTTTGATCGCACTCTCAGATCGCCAAAATTGGGAGAGGCTTACTTCACTGAATTTCTGTTTCAGCGTCTTATCACAGCTCCACCAGCTGACTCTCTATGTTGCTCGGCAACGTGACTCTTTCCATGTCGATTCCAAAGGGGTCGGTTGTCGTGCGCGCATTTCAAAATAAGAGTCCGATATACGCAAAACAAGTTAAAAATTAAACTTTTGTTGTTGTTTTGACCACACACTCCGCGACCCACTGAAAATGTTCCTGCGACCCACTAGTTGAGAAATACTGATTTAGCAGCTTTTCCTTCTGAACTCTTCAAGTGTTATTTAGCTGAAGTCACACACATTATTATGATGTTGATGTTTTGTTGTTTGTGTGTCTGCAGATAAGCGTGTCAACGGCCAGGAGACTAAACTCTGAGTGTAGAGGTGATCTCCTGTTCCTCCACCCTAAACTTCACCCTTTCAGACCCTGCCAACATGACAATGGACATCAAGTCAGGTCATGTGTTGTTGTATGTTGCTACCGGAGCATTTCACCAAACTTAAAGGACTCATGAAGCGCTTTTAAATGTGTATTTTGTATTCGAGACTGGACGTAATCTCAACTGAAACATGAAGAGAGGGCGGGGCATAGAGTAGCCCCTCCCCCTTTTTAAAAACACAGCTAGTAGCGTTTAGCTTTTATTACAGCTCTGCCAGTGAGAGGGGTTGAGCTCAAGCGCAACAAAGGAAAACAAGATTCAGTGTAGACTTTAATGAAAATATAGGGCTCTATTTTGATGATCTAGGCGCAAAGTCTGAAGCGCATTAAGGGCATGTCCGAATCCACTTTTGCTTTTTTAAGGACAGAAAAACGCACTCTGTGCCATGGCGCATGGTCTAACAGGGTTGAGCTTATTCTCTTAATGAGTTATAGGCGTGATTTGAGAATAAACCAATCAGAGTTTAGAGTTTCAAACTATTTCTAAATTCAGTTCTAATCGCCAGCAAACTAATAAATGAACTATAATAACTAAGGCCCCGTTTACACTAATGCGTTTTCGTTTTAAAACGCATAAGTTTTGCTACGGTTACGCCATCCGTCCACACTACACCAGAGTTTTTGAGCATCGTCTAACGGAGCGTTTTGTAAACGCTGGAGAGGCCGTGTTCATTCTAAAACGCTGCTGCTCCATCTCAGTGTGGATGGGGGAAACGGAGACGTCTGAAAACGGAGGTGTGGCTGCTGAGATTCGCTACTCGATTGGGGCTTTTGGGTCATTGCGTATCCTACCCTTATTCGTCAAGCGCCTATCACATGACTATAACGCCACCAGAAGACAGCAGACCAGCCTTCACTGTAAACCAGTGTTTCTCAACTGGTGGGTCGCGACCCAAAAGTGGGTCGCGGGAACATTTTTAGTGGGTCGCGGAGTGCGCGGTAAAAAAATAAAAATAAATAAATAATTTATTTAGCTCATACCGGACTTTTATTTTGAATTGCTCGCACGACAACAGTTCGGTAACTGAACATTTCTCTACCCTAACCGCTGTTTACAGTATTTATCGTTTTTACTTTGTAATATTTCTAGAGTTTTATACATTTTGTTAAATGCAACTATAAAATATTGGGTCGCGGCTTGATGACCATGTAAAAATGTGGGTCCCGTGGCCAAACCAGTTGAGAACCACTGCTGTTAACAACAACATGGACACAGAAATGGGAGCGTTGTTTGCATTATTGTCCGTTTTAGGCACCATTGTGCAGTTAAACTCTGCCTTTTTTACTACAACAGCTGCATATATTCGCTGCATGTATTTACTCTGACATGACTCCCAGTCGACATTTTCGATAGCCATGGATGTTTTATATTCATTTGTTACTTTGAGTAACAACTCGACCTCGTCGTCTGTCCACAAAAAGACCTCTCTTACTTTCTTTACCATCGCGTTCATCGTTCAACCAGCGTTTGTTGACTAACAATGACCAAATGCCGAGCGAGACACATGCTTCCTGTTTATACATGAGTGTGCATGCCCCGAGTGCGCGAATAGTCACGTGATATGTTCAGAAACGCTGGGTGAAACGCTAGTGTGGATGTGGATAGTTTTCATGCTAAAACGCCGTTTTAAAACTAAAATGCACTAGTGTAAACGGGGCCGAAGTGTGGTCAAAAAACAGTGTTTGTATATCCAAACATACATGCTATGCCCCATATGGGCCAAAACCTGACAGGTGGACAAATCTAAGCTTGTTTTTAATAAAACAAATATAATTATGCAGATTATAAATAATAATACTACTAAAAATAACATTATACAAAAGCAAGTTGGAACTAAACTGAAGTTTAGTTGTAAACTAAAAAAAAAAACGAGATGAAGAAGGCATTGAGGCAGTGGTGTTTATATTTATGTAGAAACTTTGAGCTGGTACATTGCGTAGTCTATTTTAGTTCCTCAAAATAGCAACGCGCCAGCAATGCACCTCCTTTTTAGACCAGATCGCCTATAAGCGCAAATGCATTTGCTGTTTAAACAGCGTGGTGCAAAATGTCAAAATGACCCTTAGCACATGAAATGTAATACCTGAAGTTGTAATGAAATTGTTTAGATGATAATACAAATTTTAAAAATATATATTTTATAATTAATTAAACCTATTAAAAACAGGGACTACGCTAAAGTAAAGAGAAAGTGAAACTCTTTTTAGCAATGCATGGTATATTTTTCAGAGGGGCATGTTAAAGCATTTTAGGCCATACCTGTCCACACGGGATGTGAAAATAAGGGATAAGGGGGAAAAAAATTGTTCAGATAATTAACATTTATAAAATCTAATGAATCTTTTTCTCTCTGTATTTCTGATACTTTCTCTTGCACATTCTGATTAAAGAGCAGTGAATGATTCTCATTTATTATTATTAATTTTTTTGTTTGATAACATTAAATACCAGAGGTAATTGTTTATATATAATATATATACCATTATAATAACATTATAATTAAAGCATTCGACTGCTTTCCTAACTTTTCATGCTGATTTAGGACAAATTAGTTGTGTTTGGGGGAAAAAAACACCAAGATCAACATCTTTAGATATATTAATCATGTGTATATGTCTGTTTACGCACCCTAAACCCAGACTTTCGCTACGCTTCAAATGGCATGTACAGAATCCGTATGGGGAAACAGCGTCTGTTCATCACTATGGAGCGCGTCTGACAGTCACGCACCGCTTTATGACTGTTTTGAGGATTGCACAGGAGGAGCGACGGCACCTGTAATGAAAAGGAAAGGGAATCCTGCCGTTTTTATATTTATTTCAAAGTGTTTCATGCCTGGCGCCACGGTGGCCGAGTGGTTAGCACGTTCGCCTCACAGCAAGAAGGTCGCTGGTTCGATCCCCGGCTGGGCCAGTTGGCATTTCTGTGTGGAGTTTGCATGTTCTCCCCGTGGTTGCGTGGGTTTCCTCCGGGTGCTCCGGTTTCCCCCACAGTCCAAAGACATGCGGTACAGGTGAATTGGGTAAGCTAAATTGTCCGTAGTGTATGAGTGTGAATGAGAATGTATGGATGTGTTTCCCAGAGATGGGTTGTGGCTGGAAGGGCATCCGCTGCGTAAAACAAATGCTGGATAAGTTGGCGGTTCATTCCGCTGTGGCGACCCCGGATTAATAAAGGGACTAAGCCGAAAAGAAAATGAATGAATGAATGTTTCATGCCTAAATAAAGCGAAAGCACTGAACTGACTCACTTTTAAGAGCAAGGGGCGGCCCCTGGTGGTGCGGCGGTATGGGTAGCGTATAGGGAGGATCGGCTCTTTAATGTTTATCGCCACCCTTCAGAGAAAGACTGAAAATACGAGAGAATTACGGGAAAACACCTTTACGGGATGATAGCGGGATAGAACTGTAAAATACTGGAGAACGGGAGGGTTGACAGGTATGTATTAGGCTGCTCAATTTAACTGGACTCAATATTATAACAGTTTGAATTGTTGACTGACTTGTTGTTTATTTATCAAGTGGAATAAAGAGTCACTAAATTACAAGGAGAACTATAAGGGAACTAACCGAGTTAGTGGCGCCATCTAGCGGCGGTGTGTGTGGATCTGTCCCAACATTGCGGTACAGTTATAAACCAATTAAACATTGTTTAGGTGACTATTAAACTGCTAAACATTTAAACTAATTTAAAAAACTAAAAAAACTTAAATTGTGTGGCCAATAACAAATATTTATATAAAGAATGTTTATATATTTATAGAAGGATAATTTCTACTATTATTATTTAAACACACACAGACATACATATATATTATTTACATATTTTTTGTTTTGTTTTGATTTTGTTTGGGGGGGGGGGGGTCTCGTCTTCCTTTATTTTTGTCCTCGGTTGATCACATGCCTGATAAATGTCCGTGAGTTCATCCAATGCATTTGTAACATGTCTATAAAGCAAGGTTGAATTAAACTGAATTGTGTTTTACTGTTTTTTTTAATGTATGTATTTATGTAATGCATGTCCATCACTTAATTCATCGTATATCCAATATTCAATATTTTTCCAATACTTGCAATATCATGCCAATAAAGCTCATTTGAAGTGAAAATTGAAGAGAGAGAGAAAGGTTAAAATGCAGAACTCTGAATGAATGTACAGTTGTGTGTTGTATTTCATTATTATTAATAATAACATATATAACATATATGCGGTATGGCTGTATTTCAGTCGATATACAGCCATATCTCACTGCTACGAGTGTGATGGTGCATTCACACCAGACGCGGAAGACGCGTCAAGCGCGAGTCATTTACATGTTAAGTCAATGCAAAGGCGCGAATGGGCATGCTGCGGCACGATACGCGTGAATGGCGCGTCGCGAATGACGCGAGTTGCGCGAATGGCGCGGCACGCGCGAATGGCGCCGCGTGAATTGAGTGTTTTGCGCGTTTGACGTGTTTAACGCGCAATTCGCGCGCATCGCTTCCGTTTGAAAATCTGAACTTCAGCGGACTTTCGCGCCGCGTTAACCAATCAGGAGCTTGCTCTTGTGGGGGTGTGATTATGACGTAGCGCCTGTTGTTGGTGTCTCGGGGGGGAAATCCTCCAGCTGACACCGACAACAGTTCATCATACTCGGCTCAGCTCAGTCAGAAGCACCGCTGAAAGCTTCCATCATCCAGGTTCAGTGTCTGGAGGAGTTTATGAGCTCACAGAGCTCCGTGCACCTCTGAAATAATCTAGTGGTCTCAGACACAGCTCCAAACGATTGAACGCTGTGTTTCAGCCTTCATTAAGCACATTAACACAGTTATTCTCTCTATAAAACCCCTGTTAGCCATTTAGGAATAAAGCTACAGTCACCCATAAACAGAAGCCCTGCCCATCAGGCGAATCCGCGTCTTTTCTCAAGTCAATTTGACGCGCGAATGAAGCGGATTTGTACTCGCGAATGAAGCGAGTAAACTCAAATGTTTACACGTCTATTTACGCGCGAATAGCGCGATTTTGCCGCGCGTGCCGCGTCTGGTGTGAATTCGGCATTATATTGCATTTACACAACAGTTTGATGGCGCAATCATGTATATAAAAAAAGAAATTCAAAAATAGAGTCTAAAAATCCTTTTGTAAGAGGAACTACTTCTTCCGTCATTCATTCCCATCTGCAGCTGATACCAATAATAAACCTGTTTTGGCCCAGTTCGGGGCCAGTTAAGGGTGATAAATTGGCTGAGATTCAGGCCGGTTATGGCCCATGTGTGGCCCTTGTCTTTAATCCAGTTGGCCACATTTGGGCCAAGTCCACTTGCTATGTGGGAAATGGTTCAACAGGAGAAGCAGGTAAGAGATATTCTTGGATGGAGAGCAGACTAGAGTGTTGTTTACAATGTAAACAAGGATCATCAGACAGTAAAGTCACTTCCCTTAATCACTGCATTTACATCCACAGGTTAGGAGAAACATCCATAGGAGAAGGGGAACATCCACTGAAGACGGAGAGCCAGGGAGAAGGTGAGGTGAACCATCTGACTTCGATTCCAGCCATTGTACAACTGGAAACAGGGAGGCTTTAAAGGGGACTGGTGATAGCTGGTGCAGGTGTGCGCCAGGATGAGAGCTCTTGTGTGTGATGAAAGGTCGCTGGTGAAGGAGAGCAATGATTGGGGCTGAGGGAACGAGATGGTGAGGGAGAACGGTGATTGGTGCTCAGGAACGAGCCAGGGATGCGACACATACATTCTGTTTTCTAAACGTTAATAGTCAAAATGCTGAAGATCTGTATTTAATTTATTGGTAATTGTGTCTGTACTGGGCGACATGGTGGCGCAGTAGGCAGTGCTGTCGCCTCACAGCAAGAAGGTCGCTGGTTAGAGCCTCGGCTGGGTCAGTTGGCATCTCTGTGTGGAGTTTGCATGTTCTCCCCGTGGTCGCGTGGGTTTTCATCCGGGTGCTCCGGTTTCCCCCACTTGTTCGAAGACATGCGCTATAGGTCAATTGTTTGAGCTAAATTGTTCGTAGTGTGTGTGTGTGTGAATGAGAGTGTGTGTGAATGAGAGTGTCCCAGAGATGTGTTGTGGCTGGAAGGGCATCCGCTGCGTAAAACAAATGTTGGATAAGTTGGCGGTTCATTCCACTGTGGCGACCCCGGATAATTTGTCGCTTTTAACTGCAGTTTGGCACTTTCACTCAGGAAGATTTCCTGCGTGTCCCTCGTGACAAACCAGATATTAAATGTGAGTAACTGCTGGAGGAGTGCAGACTTAATGGAGTGTGTTAGATGGCATGGTGGATGTTAGGAAAAAAACCCTCTGCATTTCTCGGTAACTTAGACGCCCTCTGTAAGCAGCATCAGAAAGCCGTGTGTGTTTAGACTATCCTGTCACAAAACACGGTGAAAAATCTACACGACGGTAACCGTTTTAGGGTGTTTATATGTTTACACTCGGAGACCAGCTATCACGATCACCAGCGATCTCTCCTCTATCAGAGATCGCTGGTTCAGATTTACTTCCATGAACTACAAATCAGCCATGTTAAGGACTACATCTCCACCCATGCAGCACTCACACTCATCTGCTCCAAGTCACCACTGATTAGACTCCCAGCTGAAGCCACTCACCACTCAGTACACTCTCTATTTAAGCCACTCAGTATCACTCACTGTTGCTGAGTATTGTTCATCTGTTCTGTGACATACAACGCGTTTTCTTTTGTTCCTGTTTATCTGTTTTTTGACCTTGCCTTGCTATTTGTTTTGTCCATGCCTGCCACCTGCCTATTGACTCTCCGCCTGTTTATAGACCACGATTTTTGATCATCTATTGTGCTGGATCGCCTTTATTTAATACCCTAATTAAATAAAGATAAACCAGTAATCCTCTTCGGTCTATATTTCTTAGCCAAAGTTTAGTTAAAGGATCACGTTTTTATGTTTTGCTACAAGAAACAATAAATCAGATTCATACCTTACCACACAGGGCAACTCGATGGGTTTCTGGGAAATGAGATCAATGTCCACTCCAGTGAAGAAAATTAATATAACACTTTTATTAATAAAATAAAATCCAGTGATAAAGTAGAAGAAACAAAATACAAATATCAGAAATCAAAATCCTTACTTTATCCTCCGTTGAGAATAAAGGGCTCCCACTTCCAGTATAGAGAAGTCAGGAAAGCGCAAAGCTGATAGGTATGTCTCAGCTTATATACCCTTAGCTACGTATACAATTATTTCTAAGGTCAAAGTCCTATAATATATCACAAGTGATTTGGACACACAGGATTATGCTCATGCACTCACACACCCCAATACATCATTTGGTTTCTACACCTAGTAAACACAAAAGGTTATAGATCAGCAAGAACCAGGAGATAGTCTGGTCAAACTTAATTAAAAATTCCTCTTGTTCAGTGACCCGATTAGGTCAGGCCTTGGGACGGAATTTATGATTATCCCAAATATACTCAAGTCATATATCGATACCACATTGGTTACCGAGTCAACATAAAGACAGTTTTACACATTGATTGTCAAGCATGGAGGTTAACATTTGCCAGACGCGCGGAGAGTTCAGGGATAGTTGAAGGTCCCTCCACAGCCGTCCCTGCGGGCATTCCAGTCCGGCGCGCCCTCCGCTGGGCACGTCGCGCCTTGCGTTTACTCTTGGCAATGTGAGCGAGGACAGACTGTTCGATCATAGGCACTTCTGAATAGAGAAGCGGCCTTCTCCTATATTTTCTCCGTCTCATATTATTAATGGCAGAATTAGCACCATCTATCACACTATATACACCTGTTTGCTCCTGATGACCACCGCTATACTCACTTTTATTAAATCTGCATTTGGATCCTCACACCGTTGTCATCGTCACTACCTGCCGTAACACCAGCATTCTCTCACTTACCACATCTGTAGAGACAGGACAATCAACACCAACTGGACCGCAGTTGTTTTTTTAAAAGGAGACGAGCGGCAAATTGGGATTTCACCATTTCCAGATGCGGAAAGCTCTTGGGGAACACATGTTCCTTACAAACGCATTTCTGTTGTGTGCGCTGTAATCCACCGTGAGTCCAGCTGCGCTCTTATAGCGGGGAAATGAAAACTTTCGTTGGAGCACGTTTATAAACACAACACTGGCGACCTGTGTCTGCAAACAATTCTTCTTCTTCCACTTGTTTTGGCAACACGAAGTTGCGCCGCATACACAATAGAGCGCGCTGATTGGTTTGAACGAATCTCATGAATCAATGCCGCACACTCAGAGACGTCACGATGCACTGGCCGGTACAGGCGTCCACTCTCCACGCTGGAATACACACATGGATCTCATCGGCGTGACGCAGCTTCAAAAATTTCGTTTCAAACCGGAAGAACGAACTTGCTCGAAATAACGCAAAAACAACCAATTTTCACTCTTTAGCGAAAGACGTGTCCTTATAGTGTTTATAGCAGCGTGGGACACATATATGACTGTCAACAGCTCAAAACATGTGCTTTGGTGTTTTGTGACCCTTTAAACCACACTGAAATGAACTAAACTGAACTCCAACACTGAAAACTGGACTCAATTTACTATAACCTTCAATGTGAAGCTGCTTTGGCACAATCTACATTGTAAAAGCGCTGTACAAATAAAGATGAATTGAATTGAAAAGTCGAGGACTTATATACTCTTATATACTTAAATACTCCCCTGTAGAACCCCCACGGAACAACCGAATGCGATGTTGTTGCACCAATTTTAACAACCTGCGATCTATTGGATAATATGATTTTGAGATGAATAATTGACAAGGATATACAAAATGGTTAAACTAAGCAGTGAGCACTAGTTAAACATAAATTAATATTTAAAAGCGTGTAAGTGAGATCATATGCAGATACAGTATATTTATAGAGGCTGTGACTGGCAGAGAGTGACATCCTGTTGCGCGCTCTGTGTGTGTGTGTGTGTGTGAGACGTCATTCTTTCCTCTGCTTTCAGGTTCAGGCATCACACACACACACACACACACAGTATCAGGACGGACTGCAGTAAATATGATTCACTCGAGTGAGTACCAAAATTATTTATTAATTTATAACAACCACATGATTTCCAGATGATTGTGATGAAAGTGTGTGTTTTGATTCACTGCTACTTTTTATGTGAGTGTGTGTGTGTGTGTGTGTGTGTGTGTGTGTGATTTATTGTCTGTGAAAGAGGGAGAATATGTATTGTTTTATAACTGAGTGATAGATTTATGCATTCAGAGAGCGTTGTGGAAGCGTTTAATTAACGTTTCACTCATAACATTCACTCAAAAACAATCACTTCGTTTTCTCTTCACTCTTCATTCTGAAACTGTGTTTTCAGGTCATAAAGCGCACGAGGAAGAGAAAACCACAAACTGTCCCTTTAATACACTCAAATATAAGCGACACACACACACACAAATGATTTGCTGATTGCTATTTGAAATGAGCTCAAACAACACAATTCTTAAGATTTTTTTGATACAACTCAATTGTTTTATGTTCAATCCACTTAAATTTGTCGGTCACACTTTACAATGATGTTTCAATTTACTAACATGAACTAATTATGAATAGTACTTAGACAGCGTTTGTTAAGCACAATTCAACATTTACTAATGCATTATCAAATTCAAATTTGTGATTGTTAACATTAATTAATACACTGTGAGTTATAATAATAATTCATTAATACATTTTTATAACTTTTTAAACAGGAAAAAATTTAAAGATAATTGGGCCTGACTCAGCATGATGGTGCCTTTCTGGACACCCAAGGACGCCTTACAATAAACATTCCTCTATCAAGTAATAATAATAATAACTATTATTATTATTATTATTATTATTATTATTATTATTATTATTAATAATAATAAATTATTATTACCTTTTTTACTGTTTAAAATGGCTGTTTTGTTATATGATTCTATATTTTAAAAGGTCGTTTATTCCTGATTTAAAAGCTGAACATTTTCGCATCATCGCTCGAATCAAGGGATTATTCAGAAATCTGTATAATATGATGATTTGGTGCTCATGATTATTATTATTTTTTTTATTAATTTTTTTTAATTATTATTATTATTATTATCATTATTATTATTATTATTATTATTATTATTATTATTATTATTATTATTATTAAGAATGACAATGTTATTATTATGATTATGTCATGATGATGATCATTTATTATTATTGTTGTTATTATTATTAAAGGGACTAAGTCGGAAAAAAAATGAAGGAATAAATGTTATTATTATTATTATTATTATTATTATTTAATTTTATTTATTTTTTATTATTATTATCATCATCAGCATCATCATCATCATCATCATCGTTATTATTATTATTATTATTATTATTATTATTATTAATAATAATAATAATGAAAATGTTATTATGATTATGTTATGATGATGATCATATATTATTATAAATGTTATTGTTATTATTATTAATGTTATTATTATAATCATTTTTATAAATAATAATAATGACGATGTTATATTATGATTCTGTGATCATGATGATTATTATTATTAATGTTATTATTATTAAAGCGAGTAAGCTGAAAAGAAAATGAATGAATGAATGAATTAAATTATTATTAGAATTGTTGTTGTTATTATTATTAATGGCATTTGTATTGTTGTTATTATTGTTATTGTTATTATTAATGACAATGTTATATTTATGATTATGTGATGATGATAATGATAATGATTATTAATGATGATTATGATAATGATTATTATTATTAATGTTATTATTATAATTGTTATTGTAATTAATAATAATAATAGTAATACAAATAATTTTAATAATTATAATAATGACTAGGCTTTTATTATGATTTTGGGATTATGATGATGATTATTATTATTAATGTTAATATTATTATTAATGTTGTTATTATTATTATTATTATTATTATTACTATTATTATTATTATTATTATTATTAATAATGTTATTATTATTATTATTAATGGTGTTGTTATTGTTGTTATTATTATCATTGTTATTATTATTATTAATGTTGTTGTTATTAATATTAATAATGTTGTTGTTGTTGTTATGTTAAAAACAGCTGAGTTATTGTTTTTCTTTAATGAATAGAAAGTTGGGACAAACATAATTTATCTAAATTTGAAATCTTTTGCGACATTATAAATGTATAAATTATAAATTATGAATTTAATAAATAAATAAATGACTGAATAAATAAATAAATAATAAATAAATAAGACGAATGGACGAACAATTGAACCTGACTCCAAGCTTTTAAATTTGATATTTTATAATATTACAAAAGATTTCTATTCATTTTCTGAAGTACAAAAAATAATTAAAAGAATTGCCCAACTGTTATGAATATGAATCAGGTGGTCAAATTAACAATATTACCAATTCTGGATTACGGGGATTTAATTTACAGGTCAGATTCAAAAACTCTCCTTCACAAACTGGGTGTTATTTACCATGCAGCAATTGGTTTAGTTACTGGTGCGCCATAAATATGAATAGAACAAATAATATTAATAAACATTTCTTTAACAAAACATCAAAATATTACAGTGATATCATCATGATCATGTGACTAGAGTGATGATGCTAAAAATTCATTCATTCATTTTCTTTTCGGCTTAATCCCTTTATTAATCAGCAGTCGATCCCCTATAGCGCATGTGTTTGGACTGTGGGGGAAACCGGAGCACCCGGAGGAAACCCACGCGAACACAGGGAGAACATGCAAACTCCATACAGAAATGCCAACTAACGCAGCCGAGACTCGAACCAGCGATCTTCTTTCTGTGAGGCGAACGTGCTACTCAATGTGACACCCTGATGCTACAAATTCAGCTTTAAAATCACATGAACAAATTTTATTTTAAAATATGATCAAACCATAGAGAAAAAAATTCATTCATTTTCTTTTCGGCTTAGTCCCTTTATTAGTCCGGGGTCGCCACAGCGGAATGAACCGCCAACTTATCCGGCATTTGTTTTACGCAGCGGATGCCCTTTCAGCCACAACCCATCTCTGGGAAATAAGAAAAAAATGATGTCAGAAAAATTGTTGCAAACCATTTATGTGTGTTGACTTTAAACAAATGAAATGTAGTAATGTTCAGCTTAATTTGTGTTTAAATTCAGCTCAAATAAATAGTTTCCAACCACTTGAACTGTAGTGAATCCAAGCAAACATCTTTGAATCATTTTTCAGCGCAGTTATAAATCAGATATCTCTCATTAGTAACAGCTGCGAGCAAACGGATGACATCTAAACATTATAAATGGAGCGACTCGACACTCAAAATAGGAGTTTTGCTGCTTGTTCAAATGACTTATTTAAAACGAGCTGAATTAACACAATTCTAGCGATTTTTTGAGGAGAAAATGTAATGTTTTATGTTCAACCAACTTAAATTTGTAAAAACAATTAAGGTAACAATCAGTTTGTGTTGAGACAACAGGAAAGAATGGTGTGGAACCCAGTGTTTTTTCACAAATCTAATATACAGCATTATATGCAAATTACACAAATGACATAGAAGTTCATATTTGGATTAAATATTTCTGTGATAATTAACAGATTCAGGAATTTCTCACAGTATTTCCTGTAATATCTTTTCTTCTAGAGAAAGTCTTATTTGTTTTATTTCGGCTAGAATAAAAGCAGTTTAAATTGTGTTAAAGTAATTATTATTGGTGTTGGGGTCAATATTATTATCCCCTTCAGCAATATTAGTGTTGGATTGTCTCCAGAACAAACCACTGTTATACAATGACTTGCCTAATTACCCTAACTTTACCCTCATTACCCTAGTGAAGCCTTTAAATGTCACTTTAAGCTGAATACTAGTGTCTTGAAGAATATCTAGTGTAATATTATGTGCTGTCATCATGACAAAGAGTAATCAGTGATTAGAAAAGAGTTATTAACACTATTACGATTAGAAATGTGTTCTCTCCAAACAGAAATTAGTAAAAATATATACAGAGAGGTGAATAATTCAGACCTCATTTGCATGAATCCAAAATAGTATGTACAGTAGGTACTACTTAAATATGGACATTACCGCCGCGCCTTGTACCGCCGCCGCGGGAGAACGTGTTTTAAGGTATGACCGCAGTTTTTGACTTTGCCGCCAGGGGGCACAAGGGGACGGGATGCGAACGGACAGAAATATACAGAAGCTGTAAACACCCCGCCACTTCTGAAGATGAAATAATAGGACAAAACATTATAATTGCTTCATTAATCGTTAAAAACGTGTTAACAGCTTTATTATTATTGTAAATGTGTTAAATGAAATGAAGATTCATTTTGGAAAAAGTCAAATTAAAGAAATAAAAGACCACTAAAATAAACGACAACTAAAATGAAAGTAGGTACAGACACACATACAAATAGGCCTAAATAAATAAATATATAAAGCAGTGGTTTAGCCTAGAAATAGAGAGATGTACAGTGTTTGATATTTTAAAGTGACTAAGACAGTTACCCAAAAAGCTTTTTCATTTACGTTTTCATTTACATTTTAAATACGTTTGAGCATGTATGTTCAATCAGATTTATTTTACATTTGATGCCGTTTCATTTTTTATGAATTTCATGTGCGTCTGAAAATGAACACAGTCGTTTATTTTCTCTTTTTCCTGTTTAGAGTAGAACTGAGCCTTTAATTGTTGTTTATAAGCGTTTTACAAAGCGTGAATAGTCCTCACAGGTGTCACGGTGGCGCAGTGGGTAGCACGAATGTCGCTGGTTTGAGCCCAGCTGATGTTGAACAGATTCAGGAATTTCTCACAGTATTTCCTCTAATATTGTTTCTTCTGGAGAAAGTCTGATTTGTTTTATTTCGCCTAGAATAAAAGCAGTTTTTAATTGTGTTAAACCCATTTTAGGTCATTATTATTAGCCCCTTCAGCAATATTAGTGTTGGATTGTCTCCAGAACAAACCACTGTTATACAATGACTTGCCTAATTACCCTAACTTTACCCTAATTACCCTAGTGAAGCCTTTAAATGACACTGTAAGCTGAATACTAGTGTCTTGAACAATATCTAGCCTAATATTATGTGCTGTCATCATGACAAAGAAAAAATACATCAGTTATTAAAGAGTTATTAAAACTATTACGATTAGAAATGTGTTCTCTCCAAATAGAAATTGGGAAAATATATACAGAGAGGCGAATAATTCAGAACTCATTTGCATAAATCCCAAATAGTATATAATCAAGACATTAGAGCATGTATGTTCAATCAGATTTGTTTTACATTTGATGCCGTTTCATTTTTTATGAATTTCATGTGCCTCTGAAAATTAACACAGTCGTTTATTTTCTCTTTTTCCTGTTTAGAGTAGAACTGAGCCTTTAATTGATATTTATAAGCGTTTTACAAAGCGTGAATAGTCCTCATGGGGGTCACAGTGGCATAGTGGGTAGCACGATCGCCTCACAGCAAGAAGGTCGCTGGTTTGAGCCCCAGCTGGATCAGTTGGCATTTCTGTGTGGAGTTTGCATGTTCTCCTCGTGTTGGTGTGGGTTTCCTCCGGGTGCTCCGGTTTACCTCACAGTCCAAACACATGCGCTGAATTGGGTAGGCTAAATTGTCCGTAGTGTATGAGTGTGAATGAGTGTGTGTGGATGTTTCACAGTGATGGGTTGTGGCTGGAAGCGCATCTGCTGAAAAAAAACATATGCTGGAATAGTTGGCGGTTCATTCCGCTGTGGCAACCCCTGATTATTAAGGGACTAAGCCGAAAAAATGAATGAATGAAATAGTGCTCACTTTAGATTAGGTCACAAAATTGGATGAAAGCCTTTATTAACATACAGAGTAGCTATTACTATACGCCTGAGTATAAAGATATGCATTCATTCATAGTCCTTCAGCTTAGTCCCTTATTTATCAGGGGTTGCCACAGTGGAATGAACCGCCAACTTATCCAGCATATGTTTTAGGCAAGGCAAGGCAAGGCAAGTTTTTTTATATAGCACATTTCATACACAATTCAAAGTGCTTTACATAAACAGGAATAAAATTGAAGTATAAGAAAATAAAAACAAATAATAAAAAACAGATAAAACAGATTAAAATGAGTTAAGACAAGTTATAAAAGAATGAAAAAGAAAAGAAAGACACAATAGTGTGATCTGTCGGACGTAGCACAGTGCTCATTCAGTAAAGGCACAGCTAAACAGATGTGTTTTCAGTCTTGATTTGAATGTGCCTAATGTTGGAGCACATCTGATCATTTCTGCAAGCTGATTCCAGCAGCGAGGGGCGTAATAGCTAAAAGCAGATTCACCCTGCTTTGACTGAACTCATGGAATTTCTAGTTTATGTGATCCTAAAGATCTGAGTGATCTGGTAGGCTTGTATTCAGTGAGCATATCTGTAATGTATTGGGGTCCTAGGCCATTTAGTGATTTATAGACAAGTAATAATACTTTAAAATTGTAAAGGCTGTTTTTTTTAACTACAGCGGTTCTGAACTGTAGTTCTGCCGAATGACTAAAAATTATCAGTATGATGGTAAAAAACTGTACATTCTAGTAAAAACCATCCTTCTGCAATCTTATACCAAAAGCGGAAATAAGGGCAGTATTAATAGCTTTAAATGTGGGAGAGCGTTGCTATTATGTGATTATATTGTATTGCAATATGGAGCCATTAAATGTTGATGTTAAATCAAAAGTAATTGACAAATACTTGAAAATGAGATGATTTAATGACAATAATTCTCTATGGTTACAACTGAATTAGTTACAAATAACTGTATGACACAATAAAACATGAAATGATAAAAACATATGATAATAATTGTACCCAGCTTAAATGTAAATTAAAATTACCTGAGAGAGTGAGAGAGGGAGAGAGAGGGGGAGGGAAAGAGATAGAGAGAGAAAGAGCAGGAGATGCCAAGGGCCAGAGCAGGAGAAGAAAGAAGAGCCAGAGCTGCGTATAACACCTTCCTTTGTACTCTTCTTGACCATGTGACCAAAGCCTAAAATCTGAGACATTCAAACTGACCAATCAACACTTGACTACATCATCAAACCCCCACAGTCCACAAAGCAGTTCCTGATTTCATCAGAAATTTGTGTGAGCCCTCTTTGGGGAAAAACACATGTTCTGCCATATAAACAAATGCATATAATAATTTTCATCCCTACAAAATCTATTCTGAATGTAACTGGGAGCCAGTGTAGAGACCTGAGGACAGGTGTGATGTGCTCTGATTTCCTTGTTCTGGTCAGAATCCTGGCCGCAGCGTTCTGGATGAGCTGCAACTGTCTGACTGTCTTTTTGGGAAGTCCAGTGAGGAGTCCATTACAGTAATCCACCCTGCTGCTGATAAAAGCATGAACAAGTTTCTCTAAGTCTTCACTGGAAACAAAGCATCTAATTCTTGCAATGTTTTTGAGATGATAGTATGCTGATTTAGTTACTGCTTTGACATGACTGTTGAAACTCAGATCTGACTCCAGAGTCACACCAAGATTCTTGACCTTATTTTTTGTTGTATGACCCTTAGAGCCGAGGTACGCATTCACCTTGAGAACCTCATCTCTGTTCCCAAATGTAATGACTTCAGTTTTCTCTTTATTTAACTGAAGGAAGTTTTGGCACATCCAACTGTTAATTTCATCAATGCATTGGCAGAGGGTGTCAATGGGGCTGTAGTCATTAGGCAGTAAGGCTATGTAGATCTGAGTGTCATCAGCATAGCTGTGGTAGGAGATTTGGTTCTTTCTCATTATTTGGCTAAGAGGGGGCATATAAAGGTTGAACAGGAGAGGTGCCAGAATTGAGCCTTGTGGGACTCCACATGTCATGGGTGTCCATCTCGACCTATGGTTACCTATACTGACATAGTAACCTCTCCCTTTAAGGTACGATCCGAACCATTTGAGGACCGTCCCAGACAGCCCAACCCAGTTTTCCAGCCTATCCAGAAGTATACTGTGATCGACAGTGTCGAATGCAGCACTGAGATCAAGCAATACCAGCACTGTTAGTTTGCCTGAATCTGTATTTAGGCGGATATCATTGATTATCTTTATAAGGGCGCTCTCTGTACTGTAATGTGCTCTGAACCCAGATTGAAAATGGTCTAAACACCCCTTCAAGCTTATGAACCTGTTAATCTGGTTAAAAACAGCTTTTTCAATGATTTTGCCAATGAAAGGGAGATTTGAGATTGGCCTGTAGTTGCTCAGTAGGGTGTTATCCAGGTTGCTCTTTTTCAAGAGGGGTTTAACTACTGCAGTTTTAAGTGAGTTTGGAAAAATCCCTGAGAGAAGTGAAGCATTCACCACTTTCAGAAGATCCATTTCTAGACAGTTAAACACAGTTTTAAAGAATGATGTGGGCAGCGTGTCAAGATCGCAGGTTGATGTTCTCATAATTTGCACAATCTCTTCTAAGATTTTACCATCAATTTCCATGAAATCAGACATAATGTCTGATTTCTTAAGTTGTGATTGAGCTTGTCTGACGTCGACACAGTTTGGCTGATTGGATGAGCTGATTGCCTTTCTGATATTATTGATCTTATCAGTAAAGAAATGAGCAAACTCATTACATTTGCTTTCAGAGAGTAGTTCACTAGGAATCCTACTGGGGGGGTTTGTGAGTCTCTCTACCGTTTCAAAGAGGGTACGGGTGTGATCTATATTGCTGTTTATAAGGCTTGAAAAGAAAGTCTGCCTAGCAGTGTTTAGTTCCACATTAAAAGCATGGAGACTGTCTTTATAGATATTGTAATGGACTACTAGTTTCGTCTTCCTCCACATACGCTCAGCTTTTCTGCATTGTCTTTTCATCATCTTTACCGATGTTCACCTTGTCCAAGGTCCTTTCTGTCTGCCAGTTCTCTTCCTGACTTTAACAGGAGCAATGTCATCTATGACATTCTTAACTTTAGAGTTAAACAAATCAAGGAGAGAATGGACAGAGTCTGCAGATATGCTTGGTTTTAGTGAAATGGCCTTCATAAACTGCTCACTAGTGTTCTCATTTATGCATCTCTTTCTGACAGGGACAGATCTGTCTTCAATGGCTGGAGTGATCAATACATCAAAGAAAATACAGAAATGATCAGATAGTGCCACATCCTTAACAACAGTCGATGAAATGTGTAAACCCTTAGTTATAAGTAGATCAAGAGTGTGTCCACGATTGTGTGTGGGTCCTTGAACATGCTGAGTCAGATCAAACATGTTAAAAACAGTCATGAGTTCTTTTGTAGCATTGACTTCTGGATTATCAACGTGAATATTAAAATCCCCAGCAATAGTAAAACAGTCAAATTCAGAGGTTACTATTGATAACAGCTCTGTAAAATCATCAATAAAAGCTGGGGAATATTTTGGAGGTCTGTAGATAATGACCAGTAAAATGCGTGGAGCACCCTTTAGTGCTATACTCAGATATTCAAAGGACAAATAATCACCAAATGACACTTGTTTACACTCATAGACATCTTTAAACAGGGCAGCGATGCCTCCACCTCTCCTATTAGCTCTGCAAACACTCAAATAATCAAAGTTTAAAGGAGCTGCTTCATTCAGGACTGCTGCGCTACAACTGTCATCGAGCCAAGTTTCATTTAAAAGCATAAAATCAAGGCAATTTGTGCTGATAAAATCATTGAGTAAAAGTGACTTATTGTTAAGTGATCGGATGTTTAAAAGTGCTAACTTAACTGTTTTAGCTGTTTTCCCTACAGTAGTCTCAGATCTACATTTAATCGACACCAGATTTGAATGGTTTGCTACACGGCTTGAAGAGGCCTTTGGTTTTCTGTCTCGTAATAAAACACATATCTGCATAGAGAAAGCTACAGGCACACAGGGTTTCTGCTTGTTCTGTAAACATCTGATAAAGATACTGTTATCTAAGCAGGCACCCGACATACATCACCGACAGCTGTTGTGTTCACCAGCTGAAGATGCGGCGCTGTTTGAGCCCTGGTGGTGTTTTACACAGTGGATGCCCTTCCAGCTGCAACCCAGTACTGGGAAACACCCATACACACTCATTCACTCACAAACTCATACACTACGGACAATTTAGTTCATCGGTTTCCCTATAGCGCATGTGTTTGGACTGTGCGGGAAACCGGAGCACCCGAACCCACGTTAACACGGGGAGAACATGCAAACTCCACACAGAAAAGCCAACGACTCAAACCAGCGTCATTCTTGCTGTGAGGCCACAGTGCCGCCCTTATAATACGATACATAATTATTATTTTAAATAGTTTATTAATCATTTACTTTCCGGATGATCCTAAATAAACATCAGCTACTCTTAAAAAACTGGTTTGTAAATTCAGTTCAATTCAGTTAAATTCACCTTTATTTCTCTAGCATGTTTACAATGTAGATTGTGCCAAAGCAGCTTTACGTTGAAGGTTATAGTAAGTTAAAACAGTGTCAGTCCAGTTTTTAGTGTTGGAGTTCAGTTTAGATCAGTTTATTCATTCATTCATTCATTTTCTTTTCAGCTTAGTCCCTTTATTAATCCGGGGTCGCCACAGCGGAATAAACCGCCAACTTATCCGGCATTTGTTTTACACAGCGGATGCCCTTCCAGCCGCAACCCATCTCTGGGAAATAGATCAGTTCAGTAACTGTAAATTCATTTAGTAAAGAAACATTCATCAATAACAAGTATAAAAAGAGTCATTAAGCACATTATACCATTGTTTTACCACTGATGATGGCATCATTTATACATCTAGGTCTTCTCTGACTACAGCACTTTCTTCACGCCAGCTTTTTTAACCATCCAATGCTTTTTAACCAAACTTCATTCAGTTTTAAATACTATTAAAACAAAATGTATGGTTTTTAATAGGAATTTACCACATGTTGAGTTTCCTCTTAAGATTTCCTCATTGGACGGGACTGAGATTGATTATGTTGACTGCTACATATATTTCGATATCTGGTTAGATGGGAAACTGACGTTTGAAACTCACATAAATGACCTGCTCAAAAAGGTTAAAGCCCGGGTTTGATTTTCTTTACAGAAATAAATCTTCCTGTACGCACTCTTCAAACCACACTGTAAACAATAAAAAGTTGAGTTAACTTAAAATTTTAAAGCAACCGGCTGCAAGGAAGTTTTGAGTTTATTGAGCTTCAGTGGTTGAAGTTGTGCCAAATTAATTTTTTAAGTTGACCAAAAAGGCTGGTTTAAGTCAAGTATACTTTACGGAATAATTTGGCACAACTTCAACCACTGAAGCTTAATAAACTCAAAATATCTTTGCAGCCGGTTGCTTTAAATTTTTTAAGTTTACTCAACTTTTTATTGTTTGAAGATGTGGAGAAATCTAAATTTAAAGTCTCCTCAACTTAATTTTTGACTTTCATTGAACAAACAGCTCCAAACATGCAGTTGAATCATTTTTTATGAGTAAATTCAACTCTGAGCTTAAAAATATGTCCAGCTTACTTACAATTTTAAACTGAGTTAACAATTTTTAAAATGGATTTTTTACAGTGCAGCATTTGGTCAAATTAACAGTATTACTAATTCTGGATTACGGGGATTTAATTTACAGATCAGCTTCAAAAACTCTCCTTCACAAACTGGGTGTTATTTACCATGCAGCAATTGGTTTAGTTACTAGTGCGCCATAAATATGAATAGAACAAATAATAATAATAAACATTTCTTGAACAAAACATCAAAATATTACAGTGATTTCATCATGATCATGTGACTAGAGTGATGATGCTAAAAAATCTCCAGGAAAAAGGGCACTTTCCCTCAAGGAGAAATAAAGGGCAGAATAATAATGTATTATTATTATTATTATTATTATTATTATTATTATTATTATTAAGAATGCAGCAGATGTATTGTAGATATATTTATATGTAGATATATTTATAAACTACTTACTAACAACTAATGGAGAGTAAATGCTTAACATTTTAGAGAGAGTGTGTGTTTAAAAATAAGAGGTTGTATGTGTGTGTGCGTGTGTGTGTGTGTGTGCGCGTGTGCGCGTGCATGCAGGCATGTGTGGGATGTGTGTGTGTGTATGTCTGTGTGCATGCATATGTATATGTATATGCATGTATACTGTATGCATTTATGTATATGCATGTGTTTGATGTCCGAGTGTATGGGTGTGTATGTGTGTGCGCGCATGCATGTGTGTGATGTCCATGTGTGTGTGTTTGTTGACAGGAAGTGTGTGTGGTTTGTGCAGGTGGTCATTGTTTCTTGAGAATCGCTCTTCTCACACACTCAGAAGCGCAGAGACGCTGAAGGTGTCGTGTTTCTGTCACGCATGTGTGCTTCCTGTGATGTGTCCGGTAGTGTTAATACACTCAATCAAGAGAAAACACTGATCGACAAATTTCACGTTTAGTTTACGTTCACATTCAGGAGTGTGTCCGGTGTGAACGCGGACACACAACAACAATACAGCTCAGAACATTAGAGCGCAAATAAAACCACTGAAGCATGCTTTATAGGAATATATCAGTAACGCTTTACTTGAAGGGGTGTTCATAAGACTGTCATTAAACCTTTATAATGGCCACAGTCATATCACCCTGCAGCCCAAGAGCCCCACTGAAGCTAAGCAGGGCTGAGTCTGGTTAGTATCTGGATGGGAGACCACATGGGAAAATTAGGTTGCTGTTGGAAGTGGTGTTAGTGAGGCCAGCAGGGGGCTCAACTGGTGGGTCGCGACTCAAAAGTGGGTCGCAGGAACATTTTCAGTGGGTCGCGGAGTGTGTGGTCAAAACAACAACAAAAGTTTAATTTTTAACTTGTTTTGCGTATACCGGACTTTTATTTTGAAATGCGCGCACGACAACCGATCCCTTTGGAATCGACGTGGAAAGCATCACGTTGCCGAGCAACATAGAGAGTCAGCACGTGGAGCTTTAACGTGATAAGACGCTGAAACAGAAATTCAGTGGAGTAAGCCTCTCTCAGTTTTGGCGATCTGAGAGTGCGATCAAACCCATCCCGTTCAGAACTACATATCTGTATGAAAGTGGCTTCTCTTCCTTGGTGCAGTTTGAGTCCAAGCAGAGGAACAGGTTGTACATAGAGCATGATCTTCAGGTAGCACTGTCTACCATCACTCCTGACTTTGAAACTCTTATCACATCAGTAAAGCACATCCTCAGTTATCTCCTTATCTTCCCAGATTACTGTTCAGTAAAACAGATGTTTATAATTGCTGTCATATTAGATGTAAAAATGGTTATGATTATTTTATTCATTTTACAATGTGCTGGTTTGTTCTGTTCAATAGTATCAGTGTTCATGTTTTATTAACAGTTCAGTTTTGTTTATGGTAACAGCCTTTCCTCACCCTAACCACCGTTTACAGTGTTTGTCGCTTTTACTTTGTAACATTTCTATAATTTGTTACATTTTGTTAAATGTCAGCAATAAAATATTGTTTATTTGTAAGTCTTGCTGATTTTCTCATGATTTTTCTGTCACTACTTGTGTTTGTCAACAAATAAATACAAATTAATTATAATTCCTAAAATTATATTACAGTTCCTAAAAATTTGGGTCGCGGCTTGATGACCATGTAAAAATGTGGGTCCCGTGGCCAAACCAGTTGAGAACCACTGCTCTATACTGTCAGTGAGTGCCGTCGTTTGGATGAGATGCTAAACTGAGATCCTCACTCTCTGTGAGCGTTAAAAATCCCATGGCACTTCTGTTAAAGAGTAGGGGTTTAACCCCAGTGTCTTGGCCAAATTCCCTCTCGGCCTTTAACCCATACCTGTCAACCCTCTTGTTTTTCCCGGGATTCTCCCGTATTTTACAGTTGTATCCCGCTATCATCCCGTAAAGGTATTTCCCCGTATTTCTCGCGTATTTTCAGTCTTTCTCTGAAGGGTGGCGATAAACATTAAAGAGCCGATCCTCCCTATACGCAACCCATACCGCCGCACCACCAGGGGTCGCCCCTTGCTCTTAAATGTGAGTCAGTTCTGTGCTTTCGCTTTATTTAGGCATGAAACACTTTGAAATAAATATAAAAACGGCGGGATTCCCTTTCCTTTTCATTACAGGTGCCGTCGCTCCTACTGTGCAATCCTCAAAACAGTCATAAAGCGGTGCGTGACTGTCAGACGCGCTCCATAGTGATAAACAGACGCTGTTTCCCAAACGGATAGCGTAGTGAAAGTGGATTCTGGGTTTTGGGTGCGGGTTTGAACAGACATATACACATAATTAATAATAATAACAGCTAAAGATGTCCATCTTGATGGAGTTTTTTTCTTCAAACACAACTAATTTTGTCCTAAATGAGCATAAAACGTGAGGAAAGCAGTCGTATGCTTCATTATAACGTTAGATGTGTGCATTTTTAAAGTGAAGCCTCTGTTATCTGTAATCAAACTAAAAATCTAAATAAATGAGATTCATTCGCTGCTCTTTATTCAGAACGTGTGAGTTATACAGTGAGAAAAAGATTAATGAGATTTAATAACTTGATTCTATTTCTTTATAATAGCTCATTTTAATAAGCTAAACTGTTCGCTAATGTTTACTATTACTGAATTGGCTGTATAGCTATTTCTCCACTCCACCTGTAGCTGGTGTGTGGTGAAGCACTGGCGCCGTTGTCCTGTGGTTGCCATTGCATCATCCACGTGGATTCTGCACACTGGTGGTGTTGTGGAGAGACCCCCCTCATGATTGTGAAGCGCTTTGGGTGTATGGCCATACACGATAAATGCGCTATATAAATACACATTACATTATAATCATGACATGACACTTGAGATTTTATGCGTGCTTATAACACCTGTTATTTAGTGTAATTCGCTCAGTTATGACATCTTACTATGAAGGTAAATCAGTAGCTAAACTCGAGAGCTTGCTAATCTAAATATGAGAACTTGTGCTAAAAATATTTGTATGTGTAGGTTGAAATATCCCCTCACAGCAGCTCTGATGTCAACAGCTGATTCTCTCGATTTGCACACACAAACAACAGTGGTGGTTCAAGTCCAAATGGCGCCCTGGGAGAAACACCCCATATACACCCTGCTCCCCTCCCACGAGAAATAAAGCGTTGACCTTTTAGTACTCTCATTGGAGCACATGTAATCAGGTCCGGCCCTGTACATTTGGGGGTCCAAGCAGAATAATTTTGGGGCTCTACCTTGCTCTAAATAGTATTGCCATTGCAAACCGGCCAACAATGATTTTATTGCTTATTAAATACAGTCAATAAAACAGAAAAGTAAAGATTTCCTCTATTTAATAAATGTCTGAATGATTTGCACCACTGTTTCTGTCAACTACCATCTTTAAGAGTGAAGAATTAAACTATCGTCAATAAAGCGAGCAGTGATTCCTACTTTGCATCCTTCTGGAGTGTTTAACACATATTCTGTTCATTTAGCAAACAGATTGAAGATTCTAGAAAATATGGTTGAGTTTTATATTTTTATTTATTTAAAAAAATAATTATAAATTCCAAAAGCAAAAACCCTGCAATGAAACGACACTGAAAAATAAGTACTTAAATGCATTACTTAGTAATAAAATATACAATCTGAACTCATTAAAAACTCAATAATAATAATAATAATAAATTAATGTTAATGCACAGATTGATCCATAAATAATCAAATATTAATATAAAAAAACATATAGGAAAAAGGTCAGGGACAAATACTGTGTTAGTGTTAATAGCCGAACACAAACTTTATTATTACCTTATTCAGTCGCCTTCCCTGTACTTTACATTTCAGATGCGGGTTCAGAGCTTATATTAAACTATGATTAATTCAATTACGACATACCTTTAATAAACATGTCCCAGGAAAAATATCATCAGTGTGCAGAATATGTCAGTGAAAGACACTTCAGTACTGCATTTCAGTAAATGTGTTTTAGACTAAAAGCACAGGTCTGTAAAACCAGGAAAAAATTAAATATTTTATATAAGTAAGCCACGTTTATTAATCTGTAATAGCCTATTTTAGATAAATGTGCTTCAGGATTGTCTTTAACATCATCATCGGCACTTAAATGCGATGCTAAAAATAATGTTGTGCTCGTCTCTTCTCGTCGTCATTTTTCCCTTCAGTTTTTCTCTACACCTGAAGAATAGAGTAAGTTTCGTTTCATTTTCACTGTCCAATTTGCTAAATAAATCAGGAATATAAATGGGGAAGACAATGAAGCAAAGGCCATGGTGGGTTGTGGGGGGCTCCCTAGTGGCCGCGGGGCCCTAAGCAGCTGCTCAGTTCGCTTATATGGAGGGCTGGCTATGACTGTAATCGAACAAACTATTAAGACAACATACTAACATTCATTCATTCATTCATTTTCTTTTCGGCTTAGTCCCTTTATTAATCCGGGGTCGCCACAGCGGAATGAACCGCCAACTTATCCAGCATTTGTTTTACGCAGCGGATGCCCTTCCAGCCGCAACCCATCTCTGGGAAACACATCCACACATTCTCATTCACACACATACACTACGGACAATTTAGCTTACCCAATTCACCTGTACCGCATGTCTTTGGACTGTGGGGGAAACCGGAGCACCCGGAGGAAACCCACGCAACCACGGGGAGAACATGCAAACTCCACACAGAAATGCCAACTGGCCCAGCCGGGGATCGAACCAGCGACCTTCTTGCTGTGAGGCGAACGTGCTAACCACTAGGCCACCGTGGCGCCGTAACATCATGACAAAAAAAATACTAATAATAAATACATCTATTTATTTTTAATAAATAAAACTCTTTATTTATATTTATTAAGACAATAAATAAAATTATTATTATTATACAATTATTATTCTAAATAAATAACACATAAATAATCACAGCAAGAAGGTCGCTGGTTCGAGCCTCGGCTGGGTCAGTTGGCATTTCTGTGTGGAGTTTGCATGTTCTCCCCGTGTTAGCGTGGGGTTTCCTCCGGGTGCTCCGGTTTCCCCCAAAAGACATGTGCTATAGGGGAATTGGGTAGGCTAAATTGTCCGTAGTGTGAATGAGTGTGTATGGATGTTTCCCAGTGATGGGTTGCAACTGGAAGGTTCATCCGCTGCGTAAAACAAATGCTGGATATACCCTGAAGAGATGCTCATTTAAATCGCTACTTATTTTCTACAATAAATCTATTTAATTACTCTCAACCGAGCGTCCAAGTTTGGTTGTCAACCAAAGGGGATCTTTTGTTTCTTTTTTGTTGTTTCCCTTGGGAAATCCCACACCCACAACCTTATTTAATTTCTAATGCCCGTACTGTTTTCCCCTAGACTTGGGGCATGATGTTGTGCTTCTGTTTTCTGTCCTGTAGATCAGTCCATACACTCCATCTTCTGCTGCTGCTGCTGCGCTTTACAGACCAGGTACACCACACAGATTTCACTATTCACTATGATGGTAATACTTTAGGTCACTATCCATGCTATTAACCTCTGGATTACCTGTCTATTAACTCGTTCCTTTTTGTCCTTGGCTTGATGACAGTGCATAGTATTTTTCCACTTACTTTGCAGGATACTATTCAGATTAAAGTGCAATTCAAATTAGGTTAATTAAGCAAGTCATAGGGGGCGACACGGTGGCACAGTAGGTAGTGCTCTTGCCTGACATCAAGAGGTTCGCTGGTTCGGGCCTCGTCTGGGTCAGTTGGCATTTCTGTGTGGAGTTTGCATGTTCTCCCCGTGTTGGTGTGGGCTTCCTCCGGGTGCTCCGGTTTCCCCCTACAGTCCAAAGACATGTTGTACAGGTGAATCGGGTAAGCTAAATTGTCCGTAGTGTATGAGTGTGAATGAGTGTGTATGGATGTTTCCCAGAGATGGGTTGCAGCTAGAAGGGCATCCGCTGTGTGAAACAAAATGCTGGATAAGTTGGCGGTTCATTCCGCTGTGGCGACCCCAGATTAATAAAGGGACTAAGCCGAAAAGAAAATGAATGAATGAATCAAGCAAGTCATTGGACAACAGTGGTTTGTTCTGTTAACAATCAAATATATACACAGCAAATTTGCCAGTGTACATTTTACACCACAGGTGTTGAATTTACCACTTTAAACTGTCCAGGTTAAACTTTTAAAAGTGTATATATTTACACTGCAGTGGTGTATATATTCAACAACTTTGAAAGTGTAACCTGGGCACTTGGCTGGTGGGACTCATATAGACATCAGTCAAGTGTAAAAATTCAACACCTGGGGTGTAAAATATACACTGGCAAATTTGCTGTGTGCGGTTTCAAATTCATAAGACAGCAAAAAATACTGACTGTCAAACACAATTATATCAGTAACTGTACTGAACACAGGAATATCATCTCTCAAATCTGAACAATTAACACTGATGAGGAGTGTAGAAAGGCAACAACAGAAATGCACACTGTTAAAGGCACAGTTTAACCCACTTCAGTGTTAAAAACAGTAAATGTACACTTGGATTTTAACACTATAACACTACAGGGGCTTACACCAGATATTCAACACCTCACAATTTGCTGTGTATATATTCATTCAGGCTTAGTCCCTTTATTAATCCAGGGTCGCCACAGTGGAATGATCCGCCAACTTATCCAGCATTTTGTTTCACGCAGCGGATGCCCTTCCAGCCGTAACCCATCTCTGGGAAACATCCATACATTCTCATTCACTCATACACAGCAAAAATTCCAGTGTTAAATACACAGTGTTAATTTTTTGGTGTTGTTCAGTGTTAAAACCGGAGTACATTTGAATCCATGAGTGTGAAAGAGTGTATATTCAAGAGTTGTTGGTTTTTTTCAGTGTTAAACTTTTAACCCAAAATGCAGTGTATTTCCAACTAGTGATGGGAAGTCGCTTTTTTACTCAACAGGTTCTTTCGGACAAACAGTGACCAAACCAGTATGGTTTACTTAAACTTGAAACATGTCTTGTTGCATTTTAAAATACAAAGAGTCGAATGTATTGAAATTATTTCTAAAAAGATAAATGAACATTTTAATAAATTAAAACTATTTTAACCATATTTGATCTGTCACACACATACCAATTGATAATATAGGAAAAAAGGTCATATAATAACACTTTGAAGTGTAACACATACACTCCAGTCCGACGTAGGAATAAACTCTGTGTTCAAATGAACTCTGTGAGTAATGTACAAATTTCACACTTTAGAAAGTGTTATTTTAACTCCAAAATGGAGGGAGTCATATGTACACCTAAGGAGTGTTAAGTTAAACTCAAATTGAGTTAAATGTACACTGATTTTTTTGCTGTGTACACTACGGACAATTTAGCTTGCCCAATTCACCTGTACCGCATATCTTTGGACTGTGGGGGAAACCGGAGCACCCGGAGGAAACCCACACAACCACGGGGTAGAACATGCAAACTCCACACAGAAATGCCAACTGACCCAGCCGAGGCTTGAACCAGCAACCTTCTTGCTGTGAGGTGAACGTGCTACTCGCTACGCCACCGTGGCACCCTGTATGTATTTAAATGGGGGATTTTTTAAAATTAGATTGCAAACTCCAGGCAAACTAAAATAAGAATACAAATTTCAGAGCAGGGCTGTTTGGACTTATATTAGTCAGTAGTAATTTGATTACATTGATTTCTTGATGTTCTCCGCCTCTGAAGCAGCACGCATGTGGACGTGAACAACAGATATTCAGGATCCGTCTATACGGTATGTAGTCATTCATTTGTGCGTTCTTTCTTTTGATTGGTTCTGTACTGATTCTCTTGTGGTGGTGATTCAGACTCAGGTCTCTCAGAAGAAGCTTCCTCGCTCTCCTCCTGATGATGATGATGATAACGGTGTGATAAAGGTCGTGGCTATGTATGACTTTACAGCCAGAGAGAGTTCAGACCTGACGCTGCACCGCGGAGAAACATACATCATCCTCCATCAACAAGACCAGCTGTGGTGGAGAGCCAAAGACAGGCATGGGTCAGTGTGTGTGTGTGCGCATGTATGCATGTATTTGGTTTTATATGTGCTGATATCTGCTCATTCTCTCTCTCAGGAACAAGGGCTTCATTCCCAGTAACTATGTGACAGAAACTGGAACAATAGAAGCCAATGAGTGAGTATCATCCAATCAGATACTTCTCTCTAACTAATCAGAGTTATCACTGATCTCTCTAACCAATTAGAGACTTCTCACATCTCTCTATCCAATTAGTCGACCTCTGTTGTCTAACCTATCACAGTCATCTCCAGACATCTTTAACTCATCAGAGTCATCGCAGAGGCTTCTCAGATCTCTCTATCCAATCAGAGTTATCTTCAGCCCTCTCTGACCAATCAGAAACATTGTAGATCTCTCAAACCAATCCGAGGCATCTTCAGTCCTCTCTAACCAATAAGAGATTTCTCAGATAAGTCATCTTCAGACCTAACCAATCAGAGACTTTGTAGATCTCTCTTGCCTATTTGAAACATCTCCAGACCACTCTAGTCTAACCAATTAAAGATTCTCTAACCAATTAGTCATCTCCAGACCTGCCCAACCAATCAGAGTCATCTCCAGACATCTTTAACTAATCAGAGTCAGACCTCCAGAGTCAATCCATCAGACCTCTCTTGCCAATCAGAGACTTCTCAGATCTCTCTAACCATTCAGAAGCACATCCAGTCCTCTCTAACTAATTAGTCATCTCCAGTCCTCTCTAACCAATAAGGAATTTCTAACAGTCATCTTCAGACTAAATTATTTAGAGACTTTGTAGATTTTGCAGATCTCTCTAACCAATAAGTCATCTTCAGACCTGTCCAACCAATCAGTCATCTCCAGACATCTTTAACTAATCAAAGTCATCACAAAACTCTCTAACCAATCAGAGATTTTGCTCTGACTAATCAGTCATTTCCAGTCCACTCTAACTAATCAGAGTCATCGTTGATCTCTCTGACCAAAAAGACTTCTCAGATCTCTCTATCTAACCAGAGTCATCTCCATTCCTCTCTAACCAATAAGAGATTTCTCAGATCTTCCTAACCAATCAGAGAAATCTCCCGGCCTCTCTAGCCAATAAGATATTTCTCAGATCATTCATCTTCAGACTTAACCAATCAGAGACTCTGTAGATCTCTCTTGCCAATAAGAAGCATCTCTAGATCTCGCTGGTCTAACCAATTAAAGATTTTGCAGATCTCTCAATCCAATAAGTCATCTCCAGACCAGTCCAACCAATCAGAGTCATCTCCAGACATCTTTAACTAATCAGAGACTTCTCAGACCTTTCTTACCAATCTGAGACTTCTCAGACCTTTCTTACCAATCAGAGACTTCTCAGACCTTTCTTACCTCGTTAACCAATCAGAAACGTCTTAGATCTCTCTAATCAATCAGAGACGTCTCCAGACCTCTGTAGTCTAAACAATCAAAGATTTTGCAGATCTCTCTAACCAATTAGTCATCTCCAAACCTATCCAACCAATCTGTCGTCTCCAGACATCTTTAACTAATCAGTTATTGCAGACCTCTCCAACCAATCAGAGACTTCTCAAAACTCTCTAACCAATCAGAGACTTCTCAAATCTCTCTAACCAATCAGCGATTTTGCTCTGACTAATCAGCCATGTCCAGTCCCCTCAAACCAATCAGTCATCGCTGATCTCTCTGACTAATAAGGCTTCTCAGATCCCTCTATCTAACCAGAGTCATCTCCACTCCTCTCTAACCAATAAGAGATTTCTCAGATCTCCCTAACCAATCAGAGAAATCTCCAGGCCTCTCTAACCAATAAGAGATTTCTCAGATCAGTCATCTTCAGACCTAACCAATCAGAGACTTTGTAGATCTCTCTTGCCAACTAGAAACATCAAACATTTCTCAGGTCTCTCTAACCAATTAGTCATCTCCTGACCTGTACAACCAATCGGAGTCATCTTCAGACATCTTTAACTAATCAGAGTCATTGCAGACCTTTCTTACCAATCAGAGACTTCTCAGATCTCTCTAACCAATCAGAGACTTCTCAGATCTCTCCATCTAATCAGAGACATCTCCAGTTTCTCTAATCAATCAGAGACGTCTTCAGACCTCTGTAGTCTAACCAATAAAAGATTTTGCAGATCTCCAATCAGAGTCTTCTCAAATCTCTCTAACCAATCAGAGACTTCTCAGATCTCGTTAACCAGTCAGAGACTTCTCAGACCTCTCTTACCAATCAGAGACTTCTCAGATCCCTCTAACCAATCAGAGGCTTCTCAGATCCCTCTAACCAATCAGAGGCTTCTCAGATCTCTCCATCTTATCAGAGACATCTCCAGTCCTCTCTATCCAATTAGTCATCTCCAAACCTATCCAACCAATCAGTCATCTCCAGATATATTTAACTAATCAGAGTTATTGCAGACAACTCTAACTAATCAGAGGCTTCTCAAATCTCTCTAACCAATCAGAGAGTTTGCTCTGATTAATCAGTCATCTCCAGTCCTCTCAAACCAAGAAGAGATTTCTCAGATCTCTCTAACCAATCGGAGACATCTCCAGTCCTCTCTAACCAATAAGAGATTTATCAGATCTCTCTAACCAATCAGAGTCATCTCCAGTCCTCTCTAACCAATAAGAGATTTCTCAGATCAGTCATCTTAGTCTAACAAATCAGTGACTACTCAGATGTCTCTAACCCAGGGAT
>CAIGQQ010034228.1:0-11062 GCA_903798035.1 Danio albolineatus
ATCCATCCATCCATCCATCCATCCATCCATCCATCCATCCATCCATCCTTATGTGTGTGTGTGATCTGTATGTGTTTGAAAAAGCTGTGGCTTGTTCTCGATGTACCCTTATTATGCCACCTGCCTTATTCTCAAGGCCTATTTGAGTGTAAGAGGATTTAACAGGATTGTTTGGTCACGATTACACAATGGGACCGATTTTTTTTCACCAAGTTTTCTCCCCTTGAACTTAGTTGAATGGAGAAAAGCCAAACCACATGACTTCATGGCTCCGCTTAACTCAGTTATGTGATGTCAAGCCAGAAAAAGAGCTGATTTACATAAAGACGAAAGTCTGAAAGTCTTAAATTCAAAGGAAACCTAATGCAAAGTGCACTTAATGTAGAATAGTCCCAGAAGTTCTTACAAATTCAAATGGGGTCTGTGACCTTTAGCTTTGGAGTTAAGTAGTGTCAAGGCTACTGCAGGCAGAAGAAGATCTGAAATGCATAGATAGAACAAGAAGCATTTGAAAGTTAGCAGTGTCGCAGAAAGGGTAATTGATCCACTGTCTGTATAAATTACAGAGGGTTGGCTTCTCTTGTGACAGCTAGTGCAAAAGCTAATGATGTTGCCTTTAGTTTTTTTTTCTGATGCAGAACTTTAAGGTCCTTCTTGAAAAGCATTAAAACAGGACATTTGGGATATGTCAACCTGTCATATTTTGCTACTTTCTAGTTATTGATTGGTTTAAGTGCTGGAGTCAGAGTGCAGAAGAGTCTGTAACTGTATTACATTTAGTTTGAAACTTACTTTAAGATGTTACAAACAATTCTGTGAAGAATAAATATGGATAGCATGAATAAAATATGACAAACTACATTTTCAGTATTGATTCACTACCATTCCCATAGCTTTATGCACTTGTGCAAGGAAGAACCAAAAAAGGATGTTTCATAGTAATGTCATTGAATTATCTTTTTTTGTTTGTTTGTGCCCAAGGAAACTCTTTCTTCTTCGAAAGAATTAATAGTAAGAAAAACATTCTCCTAGTATAAAAACCCTTTTCACTATAAAGATCTTTTAGTTTATAGATGTTAAAGGTGGAACCACAGATGACAATATAGAACCTTTATTTTTAAGAGTGTGATATAGTAAATTATCCATTAATTGTGCATTTGGGCACACTCACCAGCCTACTGTTCTATGAATTTTGACATATTTTGGTCTGTTTTTACTTTTTTTGCCTACTACATAATAGTGAATCACCTTATTTGGCAAAAAGATTCTGGAGTCATTCTGGAGAGCATTTGATTGGACAAAAAACATGTAGTGCAGAATAATTCCCCTAATAACTGGGCAGAAGAAAGACTGTAAATCTACTTTTTTCCACCTTTAGATGTACACTATTAGATTGACGGCTGTAAATTTAGTAGAGATTGGCCAACATTCACAAAACTCTTCTACTGTATGTTTGGTGTATAAAGTATCATAAAATGCTTTAGTTATTTCTTACTCGTAGTGATACACTTGATTTTTTCACAGCATGTTTTTAGATTCCTCAGTCTTCTCTCCCTTCTCTCTCTTTCTCTGTCCATGCACTTGTGTCCCTGGCGAACTGCAGTGTTTGGGGGCCTGTTTAGGGGAAACTGGAGTTGTACTGCTCTGCGGTGATACAAATGCCCCCCTGCAAGTTCAATAAGCTCTTTGTTTTCTGTATTAATGCTGCCGTGGAGTTCAAGTGCCCTCTCTACTGTGACTCCCAAACAACTTTTAGACTCTTTCACTTTTATTGTGACCTGCCAAACCCACTGGGGCTAGAATATTTGTCACATACTAATTTTGATAAATGCGGGTTTGTGTTCAAAGTGACACTGTATGCAAAGTAGCACAAAGATGCCGTACAGAATATGCTTCTATTAATGAATATTTGAATGGCCGCTTTTATGTATGTTTGTGCATGAAATAGATCTGCACAGTTGTTTCTCTAAGTTATTCCCTTTGTCATAAAGAACAATTTGAAGAACGGTTCCAGAAAGCAGATAAGACAAAAATAGAATAAAAAAAAAAAAAAAAAAACAGTAAATTACAGGGTAAGAATGTGGTAAAATATGAAAACCTGGTAAAAATGAGACCAGGGCTTTTCTTTTTTTCTGGATTGGGAAGTGTGTGGGTGGGTCAATCGATAAAATTGGTTGGGTTTAGGGAAGGATGAGTGTGGGTCAGTGATTTAGTCGGTCAGTCAGTCAGTCATTCAGTCAGTCAAACAGTCTGTAAAATAGCGGCCTCTGGTGGGTTTATGGAAGAACAGCAGGCGCGAATGGCACTCGCGAGAGAAATTTGAGATCTCAAAAAGCATACACAGCGGCCTCTGGTGGACTGCGAAAAACAAAAAGTGCAAAAATACGTACCTCCCGGGATGTATTTCGCGGCCTCTAGAAACGTACATAGGACTGCGTTTTCAGAATGAGCCTGGGTTGATTTTTCAGATTAATCATCTGTTGAGTTGCATCTCAATCATCACAAATACTGCGGAAGACCTATTGAAACCTGCATGGACCCAAGATTCTCATAGAAATCAGTCAAGTTTAGTGAAAGAAAAATCATGATTTGGGCTTACATTAAGTATAGGGGCATACAAGAGATCTGCAGTGTGGATGGCAACATCAACAACAAGACATTTGTACTTCCCGTTACATTACAAACCAGAGGAGAGGGCAAATTCTTCAGCAGGATAGTGCTCTCTCTCATACTTCAGCCTCCACATCAAAGTTTCTGAAAGCAAACAAGGTCAAGGTGCTACAGAATTGGCCAGCCCAGCCACCAGACATAAACATTATTCAGCATGTCTGGGGTAAGATGAAAGAGGAGGCATTGAAGATGAATGCAAAGAATTCTGGTGAACTCTGGGAGTCCTGCAAGAGTGCTTTTTTTGCCATTCCAGATGACTTTATTAATGAGTTATTTGTGTGATTGCAGAGATGTATGGATCAGTCGTCCAAGCTCATGGGAGTCATACACAATATTAATTCTTTTTCCACTCTACCATGACTTTATATTCTATACTGTACATTATTTCTGTTAAGTGACAAGACTTTTGTCTAAGCAAAGTCAGACCTTACTGTCCTAATTAAATCATTAAAAATCAAGGCATGATCATATATTATTTTGGTAAAATAAGCATAATCTAGAGGCCTTTGCCTTTCATATAAGTCGCTTCTGATACCAAATGATCAACTAGAAGTCAACTTATTATCTGTTGTTCCTAAAACTTGGATAGGCACAAGACTTTTGTCAGGTAGTGTGCAAATTTTTTAATCATAGTTCAAAATTTACCAATGCATTATTAAAATCCAACACTGTGCTTTTTAACATTTGGTAATGCATCACAAGTTAACATGAACTAACAGTGAACAACTGTATTTTTTACCGTTAGCAAGCATAAATACATACTTTAATAAATGTATTGTTCATTGTTTATGTTAGTAAATACATTAACTAACATTAACTATGCCTCCCATATTGTAAAGTACTTCCGTTTTGTTTTTTTTGCTTGGAAGCGTACACATCACAGTATCACAAATTTAAATGATTTCTGCCCAATGCATGTTCGGAAGTCCAGGTCTAATAGTTTGTGTTAGTTGTGTCTTACCATATCCAAGAGATACTGTACTATTTTACAGATCTACTGATGAGCATTACTTAATCTTATTTGTATTTGGCTGTTGATGCAAAACAGTACCTAGGTAATACTCGGCGCATTTACTTTTTTGTGTTAAACAAAATAGAGCGTTTATGGCATGGTACTGTAATATAAATTTTCACCAGTTATGCACAATCTTTCTGAAATCCGACAACCGAGAAGAAGAAATATCGAATGAGAAGCTATTCACTCTTCTGTGTGATGGGAAGCACCCTGCTGCGAACATATTGAACGTTCACATACTGTACTTGTGTAGATGCCAGATTAGAGAACTTATTATAGTTGACATGCTCATAAATGAGTCATTGTTTTCTTCTCCATCATTTCCTTTCGGCTTCATCTCCAGCTTAACACTGTCTGGAAGTCTGCTGAGTCATAAACAGGAAGAAACAAAGAGTGATGTTTTTAAACCCTGTTCTATCTGATCCATATTTCAGATTGGCTACTGTTACAATCTCCAAAACAACCAAGTTAGCACCATAAATTGTCATGAAACTGGCCCTATTTTGTGCTTTATATTCTGTCTATTTGAAATAATCTTCCTTTAGGCGTAAGAATCAAATAAAGGACTTTTCCTCTTGTAGGTATGACAGATGATCTAGTGATCTCTAGTGAGCTGACAAATGAAGTGATGGAGGAAGAGAGTTTTACCAGTTTTTCTAACCAAGACCTGTGATAAAATGGAGGTGTGAAGGCAACTGTCACAGGTGTAGGTTTAAGTGAAGGTGAATAGTTTAAGTCTTTGCTCCAGTAATGGCCTGTTATGGAGTGTCTGTCTGCTTCATTTAGCATAGGAAAATTCGTTCTGTCACTCTCAAGAACACACACACATGCTCATGCTTTATAAATGAGACCTGGTTTGCTGTCTGGATCAGTTACTTGCAATCTGCATCCGAGTGGAGGTTGATATGGTGACGGTGTGAGTGTTTGAAACACGTATGTGTGCTTGTGTGTCAACCAGGTGCTTCACTCTCATAATGGATTGACATGGAGATACTTGAAGCGAGATGAATTTAGCTAGTCCTTTGTGTGGATATAGCAGTCGTGATTACCTGAGTTGCACACGGTTGTAATGCATGAATAATGACATTAATTGCAAGTTAAGTTCAATAAAAAAAATTGAGTTGTATTCTCCTGTTATATATTCTGTCAAATTATTTTAAATATTTAAAATATATATAGGCCTATATAAATGTAATACATTTAGTATTTTTTTTCTTTTTGGCATTGCTGTTTTCCACATTTTACTTAAATGTTTATGTTGCTTTTTGCCATTTGCAATGTATGTGTGTGAGTACCTTGTATTCCTATAGGTTCACACATCAGTAGATATTGACTAAAAACGTTGATTGTTTTCTATCAGTATTGGGTTTGTGGTAGGGGTATAGAATATATAATCTGTACAGTATTAAAATCATTACATTGAGGACTGGAAAAAAGTCTATCAAGGTCATAAATTTATGTTCTATTAACTCAAGACACCAACTAATCTGATATAGGGTAGCACATCAGCTTCATTATTCTAGGGTTAAGCTTAACAAATTCTGCCCCTCCATCTCCTCTACATGTAACAAATGTGAATCTGCGGAAGACTCCTTGGGACATTTTTTTTGGTCAAAACTTTTTGAGTTTTGGAACAAAATTGTCAAATTCTACACTCTTAGAAATAAAGGTACGCGAACTGTCTTTGCGGTGGTACCTTTTCAAAAGGCACAAATATGTACTTAAAAGGTCCGTATTAATATTTCAAGGGTACATTAGTACCTAAAAAGTACAAAAGTGTTCCTTTTAACATTTTTGTACCACCCCAGTGACAGCTCGCATAACTTTATTTCTGAGATTGTACTTTTGTGCTTCTTCTTGTGACCTTGTCCCTTATCCAGTAATCGCTGTTTTTGGTTGGTCTGACACTTCGTGGGTTCAGTCATCAAATTAAAAAAGCTGTTCAATATGATAGCTAGAAAATTATTCTTTGTCTATGGAAAAAGGCATCAAAACCACTTTTTAAATCTTGGCTTTCAGAAATCTCTAGCACTTTACATTTAGAGAGACTTAAACACAATCTTTCTGATAGCATTGCTGGCTTTGAAGCCACCTGGAAACCCTTTTTTAACTGTCTTTCAAATGTCAAGCATACAGTAACAGTTTAAAGGTATGACCCTGTCATTGTTGGCAAGATCACCATATTGCCTGTGCCCACTGGTCCAGAAATACATGTGTAACATTGTTAACCTATGTATAAAACTGGAGGAACTGATGTAACAATGGTCTTAAAATCTTTTTTTTCCTGTCTTTTTTTATTTTAAGTTTATTTAATTTGTGCTCTGTCACACAAGGTAGTCAGTCTGTTTTCTTTTGTATGCAGATCAGCCTCCTCAAATATGGCCTCTCTTAATTGTGCATCCTGTCCCACTTTCATCCATCCACCTCACAATTACTCAGTCTCTCTGATCAATGTTTGCTGCTTTGCCACTAACCAACGTCTTTCTTCTCTTTCTCCCTAAATCTTGCCTCTTGAAGATCATAAAATGATCATTGCAGGTAAGCCCAGCTTTTACTAACCTCTTCAATGCTTTAATCTCTGGCTCACTTCAATGTTTTACCCTCAAATCCTCTTTTAGCGCTCTGAATCTTATCTACAGCTCTATCGACTGCATTACTTTATAAACGTCCTCTCTTAGTGAGCCGAACAGCCGAGGATGTGTTTTGAACTCATGTTTGCATTCCAGGATTGGGAATCATTCCTCCCACCCAGCATTGTTGTCACCCGTATTAAGCGAACGCTGTTATCCACTGCTGTCCTATCTAAAGGAAAGCACCAGGATAGAGAGCCTCTTTGAGTAGGTGGAATCTGAAAGCCTGTAAAGAATGAGCAGGGGCCTCTTTTTTTCAGACAGTGGCTGATAGCTGTGCCAGGCTCTAATTGAAATGGCTGTAATGAGTGTGTGAAAGATCAATGTGGTCTCGGCGCACACAAATCAGTAGCCAAACCCCTGGAGTGTGGTTAAAAGATGGAGGGCCCTTCCGCGTTCACCCGGTGCACTAATAGTCTCCACTTTAGGAAACGGGAACAGGGGAATTTTTCTCTCCTAGGAGACTGAATGAGAGGAATCAATGAGTGCAGACCATGTCCGAAAGTCAGCACCATGAGAGGAACTGTTGAAAGGGGGAAAAGTGCTGAAAGGGAATGGACTCTTGTGCTAGGAGAGAGAAGTTGTTCAATGAAACACAATGGACCCTCCATAGGGTCTCTCGCATTTTCTTTTTAGGTGTTTGTGCTGCTCTAGGCAGGCCATATCTGAAACTGCAATATTTGGGGGCTCTGGACAACACTGCTAGTTATTTACCCTAGCTAATGGAAAGGTTTTTTTTTTTTTTTTTTGGTAGAAGGTGATTTATTCTTATAGTGTTTTTCAAATCTAAGTCAATTTATTTTTTCAGTCAGTTTATTCACCCTAAATTCACATATAAATTCATTCATTCATTCATTCATTCATTCATTTTCTTTTTGGCTTAGTCCCTTTATTAATATAGGGTCGCCACAGCGAAATGAACCGCCAACCTATCCAGCATTTGTTTTACGCAGCCACAACCCATCTCTGGGAAACATCCATACATTCTCATTCACACACATACACTACGGACAACTTAGCTTACGCAATTCACCTGTACCGCATATCTTTGGACTGTGGGGGAAACCGGAGCACCCGGAGGAAACCCACGCGAACACAGGGAGAACATGCAAACTCCACACAGAAATGCCAACTGACCCAGCCGAGGCTCGAACCAGCGACCTTCTTGCTGTGAGGCGACAGCACTACCTACTGCACTACCATGTCGCCTACTTATAAATTCAATCACCCTTATTTACTCACCCATTAATATCTACAAACACAAATGAACATGTTTCTAATCAAATCTGTTAGATTTCTGTTCCTTCATTTAAAGTCTGTTGACAAGTTTAAAGCCTTCAGATATGGGGAAGGATACTCAAGGATGCTTGCTTGATGTGTGAGATCCAATAAGATTCATTCTTACTCATCATGCCGCATGTTTGAGCTTTCACAAAAAGCAATGAGGTTTGTTAATATTAATGTTTGTTAATATATGTAAAGAAAAAAGCCCAATTAAATCCATTTATCATATAAAACAATTATTTGTTTTCAGAACACTTGGAACCACAACTTTTTTTGTTCATTCATTCATTCATTCATTCATTCATTCAGTTAGTTAGTTACTGTAGTTAGTTTAGTGTACCGACTTTTCATAGAAGGATAGAAATATGACAGAATTTAAACAACTTTTTGATAAACAAACCCTCACTGTAAAAAAATGTTATGACAAAAAGTCAAGACAACAAAAATGTTATACTTTTTTAAATAAGTTTAACAGGTTTCACAAAAATTTTGAGGTATACAAAGTTTAGCTTAATATTTTAGGTCTGTTTGATTGATGTAAGTTAAGATAACTACAAAAGTTTATTTGATTCAAATAAAAAATATTAGGCAGCAAAAAAATAGCTGTGCTTCCACTAATGTTTGTGTCTATGTGTAGTGCAGTAGAACATTGAACGCTATCATCTGGATTCATAAATCAAATTATATTTTTCCCACAGGTTTTTGCTGAGTCACATTATGCCATATACTGTATGTACTGGTACTTTTCAACCTGTAAACGTCAGTCTTTCTACTTCTTAATATAGAATAATAAGTGTAATTTAGCAAATATATTATTCCACAATTAATGTAGAACATCAAAATCAAGATTCCAAACTGATGTAATGATTCAACACCCTAATTTCGAAATCTTAACATGATAAATGTCAACAAATAGTTAATTATTTCCTCACTGATTTATTTACAACAATAATAGTATAGCACAATGGTAGTTGACAGGAATCAGATGTTAGAATGTTAGTACTGAAATGTTAAGATCATCCCATCATTAGGCCACACTGAATGTGGACATTAAGTGAGATTTGTGTCTTACTGAAGTACTTTGTAAATCACTGAACTGATGTGTAAATACTCTGCTCTCACCCTGTTCTCCTAATGAACTCAGCAGTGTCCAGTTCGTATCTGTCAGAGAGCTGGATGTGATTTGGCCGCGTAGGCTTGGTTTCGGGTGGCTGATTGAGAGAAGTCTGTGCGTGTTCGCTGCGGATCCCCGTATGGCGGCAGCTGTTGCCTGGAGAGCTCATTAACTGCAGAGATGTGACTTCTCTCTTCCTTCCATTACAGATATGCAAACACATAAATAACCACCTGCAGGGAGCAGCCCTGATGATGGCACCTACACACACACACACACTCTCGCGTCAGCCACTGGCAGTCTAGTGAATTACTGTTAGTTCTACAACACAACAGCCTGAATCCTCATCATTATCTGCTAGTAGCTCTTTTGTTTACTGGCTGCGATTGCCGCTCTAGACATCCCATAATCCTCTACAACATAAAGGGACATGGTTATTAACTTTTTACTTTGAACACTGCAACGTTTTCATTGTTGTGCAGTAGCGGACAGGCACTGACAGCACATGATTGTCTTTTTAGTGTGGAGTATGACATTGTACGTTATCACACCACTTTATGGAACACATTACTTCAGATGTTTTAAAATGTTAAATTTGCATTTATTTTTAACAGTTGGGTGGTTTTATTAATCATACGTAGCTTCATATCTCTTTCTGTTCACATAGAAACTGTAAACACTCACTCAATCGCTCACTTTCCTTTGTCTTTCTGTAATCAATCTGTTGTTGAGCTAACGAAAATAGTGGGAGAGATTATTATTATTTTTTATATTCAGTGGTTGGGGTGGGGTATTGAACATGTCACCATTTTTTCTCAGAATACGTATTTCTAAATGTGCTGTTGAATTGAAATTTTCACTGGATGTTGGTAACAACCAAATAAGTCCATGTGAACAAAGAAAACAAAACTAATTATTTTACATATTAAGTTATGTGTAATAAAATTTAATGACACAGCGATCAAATATCAAACGCATAAAGAAAGGGAGGTGTTGAAAGGCAGTAAAAGCTCAGACAGCAGCTGAAATCTCTCAGTAGTTTTTCAGCAACCCTCTGTTTTTCATCATTGTATATGAATATTAGGTGCTTCAGTTCAACATCTACCTTACCAGTATGATGAAGATGAAATCAGGGTGGACATTTCAGCAAGATAATAATCCAAGACAGCCAAGGAAACTATGAAATGCTCTCAGAGAAAGAAAATCAAGCTGTAGAATGGCCCAGCCAATCACTTGACTTAAATTCAATAGAAAATACAAAATAAAGATCAGATTTATTAGATAAGACCCAGAGAACAATCAAGATTTTTACACCCTGTTGAAGACAAAAATCCCACCTGAGCTATTCATGTGACTTCTTTCTTCAAGCATACCAGATACATCTTTAAGCTGCTATCACCAAAAAAGCCTTTTACATATCTATTTTTTTAGATTTAAAAAAATAAATAAATTATGTTTGTATTGTTTGGGTTTTACCAAAATCTGGTTCAAGTCCATGTCAACAGCTCCTTTAGAAACAATATTCCCAGGAAAAACATGACAAGTTCAATACTTATTTCACCCACTGTATATATACAGTTGAAGTCAGAATTATTATTATTATTATTTTTAAATATTTCCCAAAAGATGTTTAACAGAGCAAGGAAATTTTCTCAGTATGTCTGATAAAAAAAATTTCTTCTGGAGAAAGTCTTATTTGTTTTATTTCGGCTAGAATTAAAGCAGCAAAGGTCAAAAGGTCAAAAGAATTAGCCTCTTTATGCATTTTTTTCCCCGATAGACTACAGAACAAACTATTATGTTTATAAATGTGTTAAAAAAATCTTCTCTCCGTTAAACAGAAATTGGGGAGAAAAATAAACAGGGAGCTAATAATACGGACTTCAACTGTATTTTATTATTTTCGACTATTTATTATTTTTTCCCCCTACAGATTTCAGCATTTGCATGTAATTCTTTATTAGCCTATCTGAGGTTGCCAAAAATCAAGTTTCTTCTTCAATTAATTACATGCATCTTCTTCTTCTTCTTCTTCTTCTTCTTCTTATTATTATTATTATTATTACTATTACTCTTCATTAGTAATTGTACAACATACTAGTAAATTAACCATTAAAGTAAATGACATTTAATGTATTCAATTATTTTACAACAATATTTATCTAATAATATAATAATTAATAATACTAATTTAAATGTAATACATTGTAAAATGTTTTGCTGTTGTGGTTTTACCAGTAGTAAGAGTCATAAAGCGCCACATCTTAATTTTGAAGTCACTGTAGCGCTCAATCTCAAGCGTTTTTTTTTTTCTTTTTCTTTTTCTTTATTCTACAGCTGGTTGTATCC
>CAIGQQ010034234.1:0-26181 GCA_903798035.1 Danio albolineatus
GCCTACCTTTATTTTGATTCACCAAATGCCATGAGAGCAAATGATATTGCAATGGACTGAGGGACTTTCTAATTGCGTCATCTTTTTGTGCAGTCTGTACAATTAGGCTCAGCTGTTCAGACTCCAAGCTTTTATATTCATTACACAGTAATTTAGTATGTCCCACTAGTGTCCTGAGGCTTGATTATCAGCCTGTTACGTCAGACATGCCATGATGTCTGTTTACGGAAAAAACAGCACCGCTGGCGTTGTAACTTGTTAAAACTTAATGAGAATACTGTACTGTAAGGAAAAAAAATGTGAAATTTTGTACCTTTAGGGGTGCGACAGCCTGTCACAGTTCCCTGAAGGGTACATTAGTACCTCAGCGTACATTCATGGGTGTATTTTCGTGGATGCTGCCCTGATGACAAGCAATTGTATGCCTAAAGGTAATTTTTTTTTCTCCTGATGGCAAACTTTTTGTCGTAATTATGATTCAGAACTACTTTCATACTTATGATGCGACTAAAAATCCAATATCTGTCAAGACTTTCTTATTATTTTTTAATAATTCAAAATTCAAAAAGTTAAATACAGCAGTAATAAAGCTATACAATTTTAAAACATAAAAAGTGTATTTAAAGGGCAGCTATTTAAAAAAAAATCTACTTTTTAAGCTGTTTGGACAGACATATGTGTAGGTATAGTGTATAGACGGTCCTTTTGGGGTGATATAAACACACCCAGTCCTTTTTTTTTCAATTTACAGCATAAAAACTGTCAGGGTTCTGCCACTCCTGTCTAGTTAATTCCTGTTTTTTGTGGCAGAGTCCGGTCACTAGCTTTGTCTAGTTTTATGTATTGTCATTGTGTCTCGTAGGAGCGTCGATTGTGGGCGCGCTCGGACCTTGCGCGCTCCCGCGTGATGCGGGCGCGCGGGGCCTGGGCGTGTTCACGGTCGCGCGCCCTGGTCCTTGTGATTTGTTTGTCTGCGGCGTGCGTTTCATGACCCAGCGCCTTTAAGTCTAGTCGGTTTCGGGTGGCGCTGGGTTGAAACATGCACGTTGCGTGTGTGAGCGCACGGTAGGATGTTTTCATTTTATCGTGTGCTTGTGTCTTGCGTTCAGTCCTCTGTTGTGTTCAGCACGTGGTGTGTGTGTTTACACACATACCGCGTGCTTGTGGCGTCATGTGAGCACGCAGTTAGTGAGTTCTCTCATTGGCTGCGTGTTCTCGTCTCTTTGTGAGTGCATGGCTTGTGTTGTCATGCGCTCTCCTGTCTATTGTCAAGCCCCACCCTCCTTGTTAACCCATTATTAGTCTAGTATGTCCACCTGTCTGTTTGTTAATCATGTCTGCTTTAAATTCTCCTCATGTCTGCTGTCCTGTGCCAGTTCGTCATCGTTCACTGTGAGTTCAAGCCTTGTCCTGTCTCCTGTCCTGTTTCCAGTCCTGATACCTGCCAGCCGGTCAAGTTTGTTTGTTTGTTTGTTTGTTTGTTTATTTATTTTATTAATGTTTTCCCCCTCTGGGTTGTTTATTTTGCTCGTTTGTTTTATTTTATTATCAATAAATTCTCATTTTGATTCTGCAATTGGGTCCTCGCTCCTTTTCCCCAACACCAACCGTGACAAAAAACGGTGGACGAATTGGAGCGGTTTTGAGACCAACCGCAACTTTATGTAGGAGTGCGGTGTTAAAAAGCAGACAGACAGGGTAAGTGAAACGTTAAACAGTTTATTATGACAACAATGAACATCAACGGGAGTGAAGGTAGGGCTGGTGGATGAGCAGATTGACAATTGTCCTTATCTTCAGCAGAGTGGGTGAGACACGATAAGAAGGTGGACAGCACACACCAGATATCTTGGACGGAGAACACACAGATGACAGAGGAACAACTAGGAAGAAACAGAGAGACGGTAAGTACTGGGATTCAGGATTTGTGAATGTTGCTCAGATGAGGGAACATTCAGAGTCCGCTTCGTGCAAACGAGCCCGGACACTGAGTGTTGTGAAGAGTGGGTCTTTATGGAATGCTTGGTGATGGGAGACAGCTGTGCGATGATTAATACTCAGGTGAACGTGCTCGGTGTGATTGAATGCCGGGAGAGCCTGACCAATCCGTGAAATGCGGTCCCCCCACCCACCGAATTGATTGACAGCTGCATATTAACATGTCTCCGTAGTCACGTGTATAATCATATCAACAAGACGGGACGTGCGCAAAACAACCGGAAATAAAAGGTCTGTTCAGTTCGCGAAGGTCGTCAATCACCATCAAATGTGATCAAGAGTGGCTTTCACAAGTTTAACACGTGTTTAAAACAGTGCATGTTTGTAATGAACTACAGAGATTCACTTCAGCTTTACTTCATCACCACAGCCGTGTGTCAGCAAAAAAATGCTTCAATCTCGGTTTGTTGACATTAAATCAAATTTATTTTTTACAATAATATAACAGATATCCATACAGCAGTGGATATTAACCTGTATCCTTTCACATTTGCTTGCAAAAGCAGTGCAAAGCTCAACGCATGTGCTGTCTGCCTGTGTGTGTGTATGTGTGTGTGTGTGCGTGCATGCGTGAAGGAACTTTGTAACGGTCAGCGGGAAGGACTATCCTTAAAGGCCCAGTACCAAAAACAGCAAAATGCTGTTTAGAGCCACAATATTAAGACTTAAGACAGCTATAATTAATCTGATGGGTGTTTTGAGCTGAAACTTTACAGACAAATTCTGCTGACACAAAAGACTTACATTAAATATAAAAAAGGGGTCAAATATGTGCCCTTTAAAAAGCATGTTCTAGAATAAAATGTCAAATATGTTAAATTATTCAATGTAACATATATATTTATCGCATACTTTTTTCCAACCTGTAGTTGCAACATTATCAAGATAGATGGAATAAGTCATTATACAAAATTGGATTATATTTGAAACAATTCAATTAAAAATCTAATGGGTAAAATCAAATAGTTTGAAGGATAATGATTAAACGGGTGGTCCACAGTGTATCTATCAGTGTGTGTAGAGTAAATAAATATCATTCAGTCATTTTCTTTTCAGCTTAGTCCCTTATTTATCTGGGCTTGCCACAGCGGAATGAACCGCCAACTTATCCAGCATATGTTTTACGCAGCAGATGCCCTTCCATCCAAACACACTCATTCACACTCATACACTACGGACAATTTAGCCTACCCAATTCACCTGTACCACATGTCTCTAGACTTGTGGGGGAAACCGGAGCACCCGGAGGAAACCCATGCAACCACAGGGAGAACATGCAAACTCCAGACAGAAATGCCAACTGACCCAGCCGGGGCGCGAACCAGCTATGATATATCGATGATAAATATCATTCATTCCATTTTATTTATTTATTTATTGCTGTGTTTGATATTTTAATGCAAAATTAACAACTTCATTATTTTCTATTTTTTGTACAATTTTTAATAATATTAAACTCTATAAGTGTATTTTTACAATAATTGCAATATTTAAATGATAATTTTGCTGCAAAGACTCATCCTGTAGACTTTGTGTTGTTGTATAGTTTACAGTTTCCCCCTTATTCAGACGAGGCTTGGGACATAGTGAATAAGGAACATAAACAGTTAAATGTTTTACTCTAATATTAGTATTCTATAGACGTAAGATGCAAAGGAAATACAAGCTCTGTGTCATCTTTGAAGGATTTAGATAAATTACCTTCTGTAGAACATCCTCTCTCTGCACACTACCTGTTGCATTGAGCCTCGGGGGGCTTACAAACAGACACCGCATTTTCTTCTACAGATTGGATTTTTGTCATTAAGTTCAAAAGAATGATAATGAATAAAAAACACAGATTTAAGGCCTCAGACAGACTGTCATCATCACATATCCCCTGGCAGGCACACACGTTCATTCATGGGCTGTTGATACTGACAATAACAACTATCGGTTTCTCGGTCCTTTTAGAAGGCCTGGGAAATTATAAGCTAAACTGTTGACAGCACTTGTCTTTTAGTAAAATTATTGGTAAAATCAAACCTTGTAGTTAAAAATAAAAACAACTCAACAAATAAATGAACAAATGAATAAATAAATAAATAAATAGGGCATCACGGTGGCTCAGTGGGTAGCACAATCGCCTCACAGCAAGAAGGTCACTGGTTCGAGATCCGGCTGGGCCAGTCGGCATTTCTGTGTGGAGTCTGCATGTTCACCCTGTGTTAGTGTGGGTTTCCACCAGATACTCCAGGTTTCCCCCACAAGTCCAAAGACATGCGCTATAGGTGAGTTGAATAAGTAAATTGGCCGTAGTGTATGTGTGTGAATGCAAGAATGTATGGGTGTTGGGTTGTGGCTGGAAGGGCATCCGCTGCATAAAAACACATGCTGGATAAGTTGGCGGTTCATTCTGCTGTGGCAATCCCTGATTAATGAAGAGACTAAGCTGAAAAGAAAATGAATAAATGAATGAATGAATAAATGAATATGGACTGATTAATGACTTCAGGCACAAAGCTGGACATGTAAAGGATTCAGCTGTACAAATTGTCTGAGAGATGTTAGTAATTTTGGTAAAAGTTAACAGTAAGGTTTTATTAGCTAAAGCTAATAAATGCATGAACTAACGATGAACAACACATCATTTAAGCTATAGTTAATCTTTGTTGATGTTATTGATGTGCGATACTGACATGTAAACACCTTAATCGAACTATTACCGTCATGTAGGACTTTTCACCACGTTTTCTGACAGGGTTGTTCACACACACACACACGGCTGTTTGACACTCTTTGCCCCTACAGAGTCAGTGAAGACCACAGACACCTGCATCATGAAATGCGGCATTTTTTTTCTTTCTTCCATTCAGCATGTGGTATGAACTTCCCCTAAAACAACACTCTTCCAGCAGTTCAGTTGCATTCAGTACCTTGTTTTTTAAGGAGGGCATGCATGAAATATTCGCGGATGAAAGTGAAAGTGCCAGACTGCAGTTAAAGTTGACAAATTAAAAATTAAACACCCAAAATTACATGAAACTCCAGAGGAAATGCAGATAGTGCAGTGACGCAATGACGTTAATAATTTTTTTTGTTGTTGTTGTGTGTCTCTCACTGTTCAAATAAACCTACCATTGAAAATATAGACTGATCATTTCTTTGTAAGTGGGCAAGTTTACAAAATCAGCTGGGGTTCAAATATTTTTTTCCCTCACTGTATATATTAACACTTTCAATTATATTTTGACCACTGAACAAGGAAATGTTAGTTTTCAATCGCAGAAACCTGGTCGCCTTACCTCAGACGACTGCATCTATATGTTGTTAACATATACTGTAGATGCATTAATAATTGCAACTCAATTTATTTACAAATGTTTTTTAACATTATTTTGATGGTCTCTTTAACATTTATTTGATTTTAATCTACATTCCAACTACATACCAAGTATACTAATAATCATTAGAGTACTAGCAGACTGTAAGGTTAGGGTTTAGTCTGTAGTTGGCATGTTCCAGCAAAGTTTCTTATAGTAAGGACAATGTCTTTTGATGGTGCAGTACAAGCAGATATTAAACAGACTAATAGCCTAATGAGAATTAGTTAGCATGCAGTTGCAGTGTAACTTTCAGTCAACAGCATGTGCAAAAAGAACCATCAAAAGAAAGGGATACCCAAATATTAATTGTGTTGCATGCACATTCTTTAATATTCAGTGCTTAAAAGCAAACCTGGTGACAAAATAAACCCCTTCAAAATAATATGCTTCCATTGTGTGTGTGTGTGTGTGTGTGTTTGTATTTAGCTTGGAAATTCAGTAATATTAAAGCCAAAGGAAGAGCAGTAGAGAGAGACCTGTGTGTGTGAAGTGCTGTAAATGCCTCATGCTGAGATTATTATTTGTCAGTGGGGAGAAAGGTGCACAACGGCTCAAATAGCTGACACCAATGTGTTCATCGTTAGAGCTGTTGGGCGAGCGTTTGAAATGCCATTGATTTCCCCAGGCCTTGTTCTGTTTGCTGTGCAGAGCCCTTATCGTCACAGTATAAGCCATTCAATTAGCCAGCAGCCTCTCAGAGGCAGTAAACAACAGCGACAAGTGATTACATATGACTTGCCCTCAACTACTGCCTGTGATTTACTAAACACGTCTAGAATATTCCTGCAATATGGGTGGGGAAATAACAAGTAAAACAACTGTTTGATTATATTTCTTGATACTGTAAGGAAATGGCTGAACTTTTAGAAAAAAAATACATATTTAGATAAAATCCCTTAAAATGGAAAGATAACTTTAAGCAGTGTGAAATGAGGTATATGTATAGCTAGTATTTTTCAGCCAATGACTAACCTCCGGTGAAAGCTTAATTTGACTATTTTCAATTTCATAGCGTTCCTTTTACAGTAATGTAATGTAGTGTAATTACAATACATTCAGTAAATAGATTTAAGCATTGATTTAGTTGTTTAAGCGTAAATGTGATGAAAGGCGTATAACTGCTAGCGCTGTCAGGATCAGCTTGCGAGCTCAAAAACCCCATTGGAAACACTGGGGTAAAATAAACAGTCATATTTTAAAGACATGGTGGGGGATTTAATGCAGAGCTTCTTGTCCGGTGTAAGGTATGGTCTTTTAACTACAGCGGTTCGATGTGTAGTTCTGCCGAATGACTAAAAAGTTATCAGTATGACGGTAAAAAACTGTACATTCTAGTCAAACCATCCTTCTGCAATCTTATACCAAAAACGGAAATAAGGCCAGTATTAATAGCTTTAAATGTGGGAGAGTGTCGCTATTATATCATTATATTGTATTGCAATATGGAGCCATTAAATGTTGATTTTAAATCAAAAGTAATTGACAAATACTTGAAAATGAGATGATTTAATGACAATAATTCTCTATGGTTATAACTGAATTAGTTACAAATAACTGTATAAAACAATAAAACATGAAATTATAAAAACATATGATAATAATTTTACCCAGCTTAAATGTAGATTAAAGTTACCCGAGAGAGAGAGAGAGAGAGAGAGAGTTCCATTTGAATGAGAAGTCATGCTACACTTGAGCTCCTAAAACTCAACAATTTTTTCAACTCTTGAAGGGACCAATCCAGACAAAACCAACATAAAAGTGAAGATAAACTGGATACAAACAGATAAATTGAAGATAAATACAAAAAGGATAAGAAAATAACCGAAAATCAGCTTTTATGCATATATTTTTTGAAAACAAACAACTGAGGACAGCAGTTTTTTGAGCAGCTGGAAACATATAGGAGGACAACAAAACACCACAGAGGAAATCATCGAAGATCAAGCTCTTCAATCAACATTAAGGCAAGACAAAATCAGACAAAACTACATTATAGTGATGTTAAATTGAAGATAAAAGCAAAAAAGTATAACATTACTGACCATTGAATTCAAATATAAACAACTAAGAGGAAGCATTGTTGTGAATATCAAGAAGCATCCAGTAAAAGAAATCATCTCAGAAGCTTCAATCAACAAACAGGGAAGACAAAACCTTAAATTAAAGACAAATTAACAACATATCAGTGATTGAGAGAAGAGTGACAGTTAAAAATGGCAGCAGCAGCAGCATCCTCTGTGCCCGTCCCCCTCAGCCAAACCATCACATACCCACAAAGAGTGAAGAGTGCGAAGGACAAGAAGGCATACAAACATCAACTGCTCAGGACACACCCCGAGACCCTAATGGCCGACTATTACCAAAGAGGAGAAACATCCACCATCACTAATTTGCTGCTGTATACAGAAAATAGCAATGCTTGGCACAAAGCTATCTGTCTCTATTACAAGAACTTTAAAAAGCATGGCATCTGTAATGGAAGACAGATCCAAGTTCATGATGAGGAAAGTGACACCCCCTTTTTAACCGTAAATATATACCACAATGGAACAATAATGTTTCAGGGACATGAAACAAGTCTCATCTCTGTTTAAGATAACTTTAATGAGATACAATCACTGGTAAAGCAGGAGAGACAATCAGAGAAAGAAGACAGCAGCGCTAAAGGCAGGAGCTCCAGGCTGGAGCTGGACCTGGAGCTGGAAGAGCCCGTCCTGGACTGTGATGCCCAACTGGAGCAGTCGGTCACTCAGATACGCAACAGCCTGTCTCTACAAGAGGTGGAGCTTGTGGCGCTCCGAGAACTGGTGCTGTCACACACTACATCTAACAAACGCTTTCAACAACTTGAAAACAAACTGCAGCAGCTCGCACGAGAATACAAGGATAGTGTTGAAGAACTGAGAGGAGAAATTAAAAAGTTACAACAGGACAAAAACACCTTAAACACTGAGCTGAAGACTGTAAAAGAAGAATTGATCATCAGAGAAAAAGAAATACAAAGCCTGAGAGAACATACAGAAACCCTCAATCGGCCTACATCGAGCACCACCAAGACACCACCTGTGATAAACACACAGCGGGCAGACACACAAGAGCCCAAACACTCCTGCGATCAGAAGAATACATCCAGAAAGGCAGAAATTGTTATTTTAATGGACTCAAATGGCAAGTACATCAATGAAAAGCGGCTATTCCCCCATCACAAAACATTGAAACGCTGGTGCCCAAACACAGCTAGTGCCCTTCTTCAGCAGGACAAAGAGGAACTTGGTAATCTCAGCCATATCATCATACACGTGGGGACAAATGACCTTAAGGTACAACAAGAGAGAGTTGCGCAGTCCATTACACAAGTGGCGGTTAAAGCAACAGAGACTTTCCCATCTTCAAAAATAATCATCTCCAACCTTCTACCCAGAACTGATTTCCACCCACAGACTATAAAGAGAGTGAACACAGAGATCTCCCGTAGATGTGCTGAAATACCAAACATTCGCATCGCACATCACCCTACACTGGGCATTCACCATCTTCAAGACCACGTCCATCTGCATAGAGACAATGTGCATGTGTTTGCTAAAAATCTTAAAGATGTTGCCCTCGGTCGTACCTCAGACAGTACCTCAAAGAGCAAAAGAGAACTACACCATCCTCAATCTAAAGCACACGCTATTCCAGCATCACCACACAGTGCCTCTTACCCACATCCGGCTGAGCCCTATCCTGCATCTTCCATCTACCAGCAGCACCCACACCATCAGCACCAACGTTATGTGCCAGTGAACCCACACTCTCAACATCCACGCCCTGTTCCAGCAGACCATCAGCACCCACGGCGTGTGCCAGCAGACCATCAGCACCCACGTCCTGTGCCAGTGCACCCACACCATCAGCACCCCTGCCCCATGCCAGCAGACCATCAGCACCCATGTCCTGTGCCAGTGCACCCACACCATCAGCACCCCCGCCCCATGCCAGCAGACCATCAGCACCCACGTCCTGTGCCAGTGCACCCACACCCTCAGCATCCACACCCTGTGCCAGTGCACCCACACCCTCAGCATCCACGCCCTGTGCCAGCAGACCATCAGCACCCACGTCCTGTGCCAGTGCACCCACACCCTCAGCATCCACGCCCTGTGCCAGCACACCCTCAACATCCATGCCCAATGCCAGCATACCTACGCCCTCGGACCCCACACCCTCAGCCGGCCCCACAACACCATCAACAATGGCAGAATCTGGTAGTACCACCACCTCACCAGCAGAGGAAACAGCTTGGACTCAGGGGAGCCCCTGTGATAGGTGGAAACATCTGGACAAATCAGACGCCTGCTCTACAGCTCAGCAGTCATAGACAAGAAAAGGGAAAACTGAGCTACGCTGCAGCACTAAAACAACCAGTGGACACACACAGCACCAGTCTGAGAGAAATCAAACACATGCTCAATTTACTCTGCACAAGGATGATGGAATAGTTGTGAGTAAAATACTCAGAATTACTTGCACTCTAGATAATCTCAATGATATAAATGTCTGTATGTGATTGATAGTAATAATGACTGTATATGTAGATAGTCCGTGTGTCGTTCGTTCGGTCGTTTTTTCAGATTCAGGCCGGGGATTGGGGGACGGGGGAGGCGGCTTGTTTTTCCATTGTTTGTTTCCTGGAGGGAGGGGGGACATGGGTGGTGGCTCGTGGTCTGGGTATCTGGGCTTGCGGTTGGATCGAGGGGAGGGGGGGGCGGGGGGGTGTTATTTGCTCGCTGTGTGAGTTAGTTGTGTTGCGCCGTCCTGTTTGTGCGTCTGGGGAGTGTGTGGCCGTTTTTTGGGTTTTTCATTTGCTCGCAGAGGGGCGAGATTTTGGCTTTATTTATTTATTTATTTATTTTTTTGATGGAGAAGGGCGGGGGAGTTCGTTGTGCACGTGTGGGCGTGCTGGGCCGCCCGTTTCCCTCTGGTTGGTTGGCCGGGTCTGGGCTCGTGGTGATGCGCTCGGGGTGGGGGTCCTTTGCGGCTTTGTTTGAATTATTGTTATTTAGTGGTGTGGGTTTGCATGTTCTGTCGTTTGGGCCATGCGCGGTTGGCGGACTTCATTGCGTGTGCATGGATTGAATGGAGGCGGAGTGTGTGATGGTAGCGATGATGATGATGATGGTAATGGTGATAGTGATGTTGTTGTGGTTATCGTCGTCGTTGTTGTTGTGTGTTCCTTGCTCGGGGGCATCGTGCGGGCCGGGTTCTGCTCGGGGGTTGCTGTCTTCACTCGGCATCGGGTGCGCGGCGCTGGGCGTTTGGCGGAGGGCTATGACCTTGTTTTGATGGCGGGTGTCTGGTATGCTGCTAGCTTGCGTTTTTGTTTGGTTTGTGCGTGCGCGGTGGGGTCTGCTGGCTGTGTGTGGTTCGGATGATGGAGTGTGTGGACTTATATTATTGGATGGTAGTGGTTCGGGCGGGGCCGCGGGGGACTTTTGTTTTGGGTGCGTCGTCGCAGGCTCGGATTTGGTTGACCGGTGGGGGGGGGATGGGCGTTTCAGCGCGCCTGCGTGTGTGTAGTGGATTTTGTGGTCTTTTGTCCGTTTTCCTTCCCTTGTGTCGGGGAGCAGGAGTGAAGCCGGGGTCTCGTTTTTTCGTTTTTTTTTTTTTTTTTGTGAGTAGATGGGGGGCCTGGAGGCGGCCGTTTTCTTCAGTCGTGGCGGTTTGGATGAATGGGGTGGTCGGGATTAGGGTCCGTCTGGTCTCGTTATTTGTTTTTTTTTTTCTTTTTTTTTTGGTTTGGGCGCGGGATCATGTGGAGGGTCGTTGTTCGTGTTTTCCTTTCCTTTCGGAGGGCGGATGGTGGGGGGGCAGGTTGTGTTTTTTTTTTTTTTTGGTCTTTGGTTTGGGTTTGGAGGGGCGGTTGAGCGAATGATACACGGATTGTAGATGATTTAGATATTTTATGGTTTATATGGATTGGTTCTATTCTAGAGAAATGTTAAAATTGTTTGTTGACCAAATGAAACCGCTGACGATCTCACTGTGGAATATTCAGGGTGTTAACTCATCCAGTCTTGGCTGTAAAGTTAACACCTCGGATTTTAAGAAAAGCATTTCAAACACAGACATCATAATACTTCAAGAAACATGGCGCAGAACTGATGAGGTCACTCTTTGCCCCCCAGGATACCGTGAAATATCTATTTCATCTAAAAAACATGAAAAAATTAAACATGGTAGAGATTCGGGGGGCACGATAATCTGGCACAAACTGGAAATCGATAAATACATCAAATTAATTAAAAAAGAAGAATCTCATATCTGGCTCAAAATTGACAATCAGCTCAGTCAAACTAAAAAGGACATATTCTTATGTGCTCTTTACATTCCTCCATCTGAATCTCCATACTATAATGAAAACATCTTTGAGACCATCCAGACTCAAATAATCCACTTCCAGACCCAGGGAAGTGTACTGCTGTGTGGAGATCTCAATGCTAGAACAGGGTCCTTAACTGACTGTACCCCAGATAGTGGGAATAAGTATATATTTGGACAGAGTTATCAAGAAAACAGTGTAAATATCTCTAGGACTAACTCTGATGCCCAAATAAATAAGAACGGAAAGCTCCTAGTTGAGCTCTGTCGAAGCCTCGGTCTGTATCTGGTCAATGGCAGGGTGAGAGGAGACTCTCTGGGCAGATACACCTATAGTTCATATCTCGGTAGCTCAACAGTTGACTACATGATCACAGATTTAGATCTGTTCTCTTTCAGTGCATTCACTGTTAAACCGCTAACACCTCTATCAGATCACAGCCAAATTACACTTTATATAAAAAGGAACAAAAATACTAATATTTTCACAAACCAGTAAATTGTATAACATTAAAAATAGTTATAGATGGGTACAAGACAGCTCTGACAGATACAGGAACGCAATTGAAGACCCCCAAATATGTCTACTTTTCGATGGATTTGTGGAAAAAAGTTATCCTCATAATGAAGATGGTGTTAATCTAGCTGTAGAAAACATAAATTACATATTTGATTATTTGGCAACGATATCTAATATTAAAACTACAAAGAAATTTTTTAAACAGAAACAAGAAAATGAAAAATGGTTTGACTTTGATTATAAAACAATAAGGAAACACTTAAGACAACTAGCAAATCAAAAACACAAACAACCAGAGAATACAGATTTACGTGTTCGGTACTGCGAGGAGCTTAAAAAATATAAAAACACAATCAGAAAAAAGAAAGAAGAGTACGTCCAAAAACAGCTTAAAACAATTGAAGAATCTGTTGATTCAAACAATTTCTGGGACAACTGGAACCTCCTTAATAAAAAGAAACATGAAGAGCTGACAATACAACACGGAGACACCTGGAAAAACCACTTTGAAAAACTGTTTAGTCAAATAAACATGAGTACTGAACAATCGCATATATATAATAAATTAATCCATGCAGAGCAAATATTTGGCAAATACCAAAACCCGTTAGACTACCCAATCACTGAAAAAGAGCTACTAGATAAAATACAAGTCCTACAAAAAAGGCAAGTGGTCAACAAAAAAGTCCAACAAAAGTCCAACAAAAAAGGCAAGTGGTCCAGACGGTATCCTTAATGAAATTATTAAAAACATAAATCACAAATTCCAGTCGGCTATAATGAAACTGTTCAATTTGGTTCTGAGTGTTGGTCATTTTCCTGACATATGGAATAAAGGATCAATAACGCCCATATTCAAAAGTGGAGACAAATCAGACCCTAATAATTACAGAGGCATCTGTGTGAGCAGTAATCTGGGAAAACTGTTCTGCAGCATTATCAACACCAGACTCATAGGCTTCCTTACAGAGCACAATGTCCTCAGCAAAAGTCAGATTGGGTTTCTGCCAAATTACAGAACCTCAGACCATATCTTCACCCTTCAGACTCTAATTGACAAATACGTCAATCAAAACAAAAACAAAATATTTGCTTGCTTTGTAGATTTTCAGAAAGCGTTTGATTCAATTTGGCATGAAGGTCTGCTGGCTAAACTTCTAGAATCAGGTATCGGCGGTAAAACATATAACATTATAAAAACAATGTATTCGAACAATCAGTGCGCAATTAAAATTGGAAATAAGCGAACAGAATTCTTCACTCAGGGACGGGGTGTGAGACAGGGCTGTCCACTGTCACCGACCCTCTTCAATATTTACATCAATCAATTGGCAATGCTCCTAGAGCAAGCAGATACGCCGGGTCTCACACTATACGACTCCAGTGTAAAGTTCCTGCTGTTTGCGGATGATCTGGTGCTGCTGTCGCCAACACAAGAGGGTCTACAGCAGCAGCTGGATATCCTGCACAGCTTCTGTCAGACCTGGGCCCTGACCGTTAACCCAAAGAAAACCAAAACCCTAATATTCCAGAAAAAACCCAGAGGTCAGGGAAAGAAACATAGTTTCACCCTTGGTATGACAAAAGTTGAACCTGCCACAAGCTACACATACCTTGGGTTGAAGATAAGTGCTAATGGAAAACTAAATCTGGCTGTGAATGAACTGAAAGAGAAAGCGAGAAGGGCCTTTTACGCCATTAAAAAATCAACACAAATAGAAATCCCAGTTCGAATCTGGCTCAAAATTTTCCAGTCAGTGATTGAACCGATAGTGCTATACGGGAGTGAAGTGTGGGGTCCTCTCCTCAGTCACGAGTTTGATAAGTGGGATAAGAATCCAGTTGAAAGCCTACATGCAGAGTTCTGTAGGAGCATCCTCAGGGTACAGAGGAACACACCCAACAATGCATGCAGGGCAGAATTAGGACAGTATCCTCTACTCATGCGCATTGAGAAACGAGCCGTCAAATTTTGGAAACACATTAAAATGAGTGACCCCAACTCTTATCATTTTAAAGCCCTCAAAAACCAAGAAATGGACATTGAAAAAAGCCCTCTGATTCAGATGGTCCTGAAGCTCCAAACACAGCCCAACTCAACGAATATGACTAACAGCAGGCAGCATCAGGACATGGACATGCTCATCCACAGAATAAAGCCCAATCAAATGATAAACGCACGCAAAGAAGAGTATCTGATTTACTGGAGTGAAGCAGCAGGAAAACAGAGTAAACTTCAGTGTTATTTAGACCTAAACAGAGATTATACCACGGCAGCATATCTGAGTGCAGTAAAGGACAGTAAATTAAGAACAACAATGACCAAATACAGACTGAGTGCTCACAGTCTGACTGTAGAGACGGGCCGATACAGGCAGAACTGGCAACCCAGAGAAAGCCGCATCTGCCCACACTGTGCCCTGGCAGAGGTGGAGACGGAGGAACATTTCCTCACCCGCTGCACAAACTATGAGCACATCCGAGAATCATTCTATCCCAAACTACTGAGCATTTACCCACAATTCACAGAGCTAGACAATAAAACACAGCTTCAGTATTTACTGGGGGAAAAAACTGACTGTATCTTTCTAGCGGCACAATACATTAACGCCTGTCACAAAAAGAGAGAAGAGACCAATAAAAACATCAGTTATGCGCTTGCAAACACACATCTAAATGATTATAATTGAATCATTGTAAATATCCTGATTATTACTGTTTTATATTTTTTTTTATTACTGTTTTATTCTACAATGTTGATTGTTAAATGTACAGTGTTTTCTGATCTATTACTATTTTTATTGATATAAATAAATATATGATATATATGATTGATATAATATATTGAATAATAATATGATATATTAAATATTAATATGATATATTGAATAATAATATGATATATTGAATAATAATAATATTATATATATATATATATGAATGATATGACATATTAAATAATAATATGATATACTGAATAATAATATGATATATTGGATAATAATATGTGTATATATCTTTTTTTTTTTTTTACTTCTATTTACTGTGTTTATATTTTATTACATATGTATGTTCTTTTATTTTTATGTAAACTTTATAACTGCTTTGGCAATACATTTGTAATAATTGTCATGCCAATAAAGCAACTATTGAATTGAATTGAATTGAATTGAATTGAGAGAGAGAGAGAGAGAGAGAGAGAGAGAGAGGGAGGGAGAGAGAGGGGGAGGGAGAGGGAGGGAGAGAGATAGAGAGTTGGGAGAGAGCCAGAACAGGAGAAGAAAGAGCCAGAGCAAAGTTTACCACCTCTTTTGTACCTTTCTTGACCATGTGACCAAAGCCCAAATACTGAGACATTCAAACTGACCAATCAACATGTGAATACATCATGAAACCCTGACAGTACACACACCAGGCCCTGATCTTATCAGTGTCTGCTTTTGGAATTTGTGTGAGCCTTCTTTGGTGAAAAAGACATGTTCTGCCATATAAACAAATGCATATAATAATTTCCATCCCTACACCGGTCTGAGACCCACTTTAAATCGTATATGTATCAGGCAGTGAACATCACTGATTTTTAAAGAAATCATACCTTAAATGTGGCAATTTTATAATGGAAAGACAGTTCATACAGTGCATAATATAAAGACAGAATGTGGCGGATAGTTGCGAACACCTATGCTGGATTCAGTGACTGCACATGTTTAGCACGTGTGCATCGCTGCTATTATGTTTGTAATATTTTTCCTGAGGCAATTTAAACCAAAATACACAATGACACTATATCAAACATATCTACAATGACATGGAATAGGCTATGGTTACTTACTGAGTTATTAACGGACAGCAATATATCACAAAGAAAGGACGGATTTGAATGAATAAACTGTGAGGAAAGATCCATTTTAGTGCACTGGACAAGTCCGAGCAAGTTCCGCCCACGCATGCGCGAGGCAGGCATTTCGGTATAATTACATAATCTGTGGCCTAATTTAAATATCGGATCGATAACGATAATATAAAAATATTGCTTTTATAGACCGATAACGATATGGCCGCCTATAGATCGTGCATCCCTAGCTGAAATTTTAAGTTTGTGTGCATATACTGAATGTATGTGAATATAGACTATCCTGTCATCATCCAAAATGAAGTATGCAAATTTCAAACATGTTAAAGCAAACAATCTAAGATACAACAATAAAAGTAAAATTAAGTAAACAATCTCATTGAATCAGTCATTCAATAATATTCAATGCAGTGCAGTTGACTGACAGTAAGATAAGATGAGAAATGAAGTCCCACTTAGAACAGTATGCATGCATTTTCTCAATATTAAGATTTTTCTAACCCCCATATTCCAGATTTTCAAATAGTTTCACCTCAGCCAAATATTGGAATGGAAAGCTTAAACTAAACTAAACTAAACTTAAATTAGGGCGCCACAGTGGCGTAGTGGGTAGCACACTACTCACATCAAGAAGGTCGCTGGTTTGAGCCCCGGCAGGGTCATTTGGCATTTCTGTGTGGAGTTTGCATGTTCTCCCCGTGGTTGCGTGGGTTTCCTCTGGGTGCTCCAGTTTTCCCCACAAGTCCAAAGAAATGCAGTATAGGTGAATTGGTTAGGCTAAAATTGTCCGTAGTGTATGAGTGTGAATGAGAGTGTATGGATGTTCCCCAGAGATGGCTTGCAGCTGGAAGGGCATTCGCTGCGTAAAACATATGCTGAATAAGTTATATGCTATATATATAACATATACCATATGCTGCTGTGGTGACCCCAGATTAATAAAGGTACTAAGCTGAAAAAAAACTTAAATTAAACTTACATTAATTACTTACTTGTTTTGTGGTCCTGTGTCACAAAAAAATAACACCAGTAATAAGAAACCACCAGGCCCTTTGTGAAAATATGATAAGAGAAGCATAAGAGCATAAGAGAAGCATAAGAGAAGCATACAGTAATTATGCATTATACATGCTGTGATGAAATAGTGTACCATCTTACCTCATCTTGCCCAATCTGTCACAGTATGCTAAAAAATACAAAACCCAGCAACAACAACCCCAAACAACGATGGAGCCACATTTGCATTCATAAACCATTAAACAAAACACTCATATTTAAATAATTAATATTGCAAAGAAGACAGTAAACAACAATGGCATCTTATGCAACTTGACCTTAGAAAGCTTTGTGAATCTAAATTACTCACAACTTTTGTAGCTTTAAGATACAATTAGGTTGATTGGAGCTGGTGGCTAGTTTTTCCTAGATGTAAATGGCATGGCAGAGTCAAAACACTTGAGTCCTTGCATTATCTCCAAGTTCAAAGACAGCTATTTTGTTCGTCATGATGTTTGTTTATGTGTATCTCTGTTTAGATGGGCTGTGAAGAGGAATTTGTTTTTGGTTAATGAAAGCTTCTTGCATGTGCTCCTCTCTCTTCTCAAATGTTTAGAGACACAAATAATAATGCGCTGTCAAAATTGTATTTCTCCATTTGTTGTTGACAATCTAGACAGACATGCGTAGCCTTCGCCCATGCATGCAGCAACCATGCAATCGAGTAACAACAATCAAACAAATAGGACACAAGTATAAAAAGAAAGAATAATCATACAAAAATTCAATCAAATTAGAAAGAATAGATCGTGTTGTGTAAAGGAAGCCAAGTACTATAATGCATAATGCAAAAAACAGAAAAAAAAAGTATAGAGATATACTGTCCAGACATAATTATAGATAGAACAACTGAGTCATGGATGAATAGACAGACAGATAGAAGGATCGATAGAACAATATAATGATATTTAAATGGATGCACTGTATGGATGGATGGATGGATGGATAGACAGACAGACAGAAAAATATAAAAATAGAAAGAACGATAGAACGATAGAATGATAGAACGATAGATAGATAGATAGATAGATAGATAGATAGATAGATAGATAGATAGATAGATAGAACAATATAATATTTAAATGGATGCACTGTATGGATGGATGGATGGATGGATGGATGGATGGATGGATGGATGGATGGATGGATGGACAGACGGACAGAAAAATATAAAAATAAAAAGAACAATAGAATGATAGATTGAACGACAGATAGGCAGACAGACGGACGGACGGACGGACGGACGGACGGACAGACAGACAGACAGACAGATAGATAGATATATAGAACAATATAATGATATTTAAATGGATGCACTGTATGGATGGATGGATGGATGGATGGATGGATGGATGGATAGACAGACAGACAGAAAAATATAAAAATAGAAAGAACAATAGAATGATAGATTGAATGATAGATTGATAGATTGATAGATAGATAGATAGATAGATATAGATAGATAGATAGATAGATAGATAGAACAATATAATGATATTTAAATGGATGCACTGTATGGATGGATGGATAGACAGACAGACAGAAAAATATAAAAATAGAAAGAACAATAGAACGATAGAACGATAGATGGATGGATGGATGGATGGATGGATGGATGGATAGATAGATAAAAATGATAAATAGATAGATAGATAGATAGATAGATAGATAGATAGATAGATAGATAGATAGATAGATAAAAATGATAGATAGATAGATAGATAGACAGACAGACAGACAGACAGACAGAATTCCTGACAGACAGACAGACAGACAGACAGACAGACAGATAGACAGATAGCAAAGACACAAGTGCTAGAATTCATTTTTCCTTTATTGTTTTCATCTGTAAGGTTTGAGGTACAGAAGCATTTATGTTGGAGTTAGAAACATCAACCCCTCTGATTCCTGCTAATGAGAGAACAGCAGAGGTGATTTGGCACCCCTTTAGTGTTTGTCCACATAGCAAGAGAGAGTTTGTCTTCTAAAATGACTGTTTAACATTATGAGTGACTTCTTAGTTCACTGTTGTACAAGTATGGACAGACTCTGCATTTGAAGTGTGTACATGTCTGCTAATTCTTTTCTCAGCATGTGCTCGAATCCCTCTGAGGTTCGCAGATCTATCTCTGACACAGATTTAGAAGAAATCAGCACATTTTTAGGCAAATAAGGATGTGAGTTTCATCCTCTACAGCCCATTACATTTGATTAGCAAACTGAATTGCAAATGAAACAAATAAAAACAACTACATTCTGTCACGGATACTTTGCGACTCAGGAAATTGTCCAGTCTGCAGTTTTCCTACTATCTTTATAGAATAAAACATGTGTCTGTGTTAGCAGTCAAACAGTTTTTTCACGTGCCACAACCAACCCATAACACATGTTTAATATTCTATTCTTTCTGGCAAAATTATAGATTCCACTCTTAATATTAATGTTTAATAAATGCTGCATTGTCGCATTACGACGTAGGTGCAAACCACGCTTCTTGAAACTGCAGCCCCAAAAGAGGGGCATAAAAATAATAACTGCTAATGATCCTGCAACAAAAATATTTCAGCATGGGTATTTATGACAAATATTTGCATAATGACTGTAAGTTCAAATCTGATTGGATAAAGGTGCCCTAGGTCATGTGTGAAAGCCTGGGCATATTAAACCAAATAAAATACCTTTTACTGAGGTATGTGTAGAGGAGCTTTTCCAGCCTGATCTCATGAGGAAACGTAAGTATTTTACATTTTGTTAGCTTAGGGGCTAATTCAGTCCTATGAAAATTATGATTTTAAATGTACGATTTGGGTGATAATCAAATCATACTAAATTGTACGAATGAGATCACATGAATTCATATGAATCAGCCACTAAATTAAAAAGTTAAGAATTGCTGTGAGATTGTGTTGGCTTGTCAGCAGGTGTCTGGGGTAGGGCTGGGCGATTTGGCCTAAAATCAAAATCTCGATTAATTGAGCATTTCAACTCTATTACGATTATTGAATGATTATTTGATTTATTTATTTATGTAATTTTTTGCCCTCATAGTTCACTCACAAGCTTTGTTGGCCATCTCAAGGCATCTCTGGCGCAGCTTCAAATCATCGTCAATGTAGTTTAAAGTAAGGCTGAAGAATGAGGCCGCGTTTACACTAATACATTTCTGGTGTCTGTTAAGTTGCTAATATCAAAATGAAAATTGGCAGTTCCATATATCATGTTTTTATTTAATTGTTAAGAAAGTGAAACAACGTAGCAAGGATGATGTGAATGCGGTTATTTCAAGAGTTCACACTTAGCTGATGATTGATTATAAAGCTTGTTTGGCATGCTGTCCCAGGAGAGAGCCCTGAGCTCATAAGATCCTCGAGCCCGGGGCTCCCACCCGTTTGCAAGGCGAGAGGAGAGTTTGAGCTCAGGTAGATCTCGAGAACTCCCCTGTGGGTAGCTAATGAATGGATAGTGATTGCTATGAAGAGATAACTACTTACTAGGAGCATGTCTATGGTGCCGATTTGGATTAGTCAATTAACTTAAGTTGCATGTTTTTGGACGGTGGGAGGAAACCAGGGAACCCGAGGGAAACCCACGTGAGCACGGGGAGAACGTGTAAACTCCACACAGAAACGTCAGCTGGCTTGGTAAGGACTAGAACCAGTGACATTCTTGCTGTGAGGCAACAGTGCTAACCACTGGCCCACCGTGCCACCCATCTAGGAAAGGAGGAGGAGTAGGGGTGGAAGGGGGATTCTTCAAAACGAAGATGGCTGTGATATGGAACTTAGGGTATATATAGTGGCTTAGGACTCATCTGATTAGTGAATCATAAATTGATTAATGCGAGACCAGCTGCAAGCAATCATCTGCACGTGATCCTCTCAAAATTAGTTTATAAATAAACTTCACAAAGTACACTGTTGCCTTTAAAAATTTACCCAATGTGCCCTCGGGAGTTTGTTTTCCATATCAAACTTGCAAAGTCTGAACTTACAATGAGAGGATGCAATACTGAACTGTGTGTAGGCTACTTATTATTGAGAAAAAGCTCCAATCAGATCAAATGTCTGCAGCCACGCATCAGTTTTCATCCACACTAACACGGAGTAGCAGCATTTTAAAATAAAAACAACCTCTTCAGCGTTTCCAAAACACTCCGTTTTTAGCCCTCGGAAACTCCTGGGTAGTGTGAACTGATGGCGAAACTGTAGTAAAACTTATGCGTTTTAAAATTAAAATGTATTAGTGTAAATGGGGCCTGAGTCCATCGTCCTACTTGACCAGAGATCAGAACGGATACTTAGCAGGGTCAGTGTCAAGTAGGGAAACTAATTGAAAAAATAATTCTGGAAAAATTAGATGGATTATAGGTTCTGAATATTGATTTCGTTTACTTTCGATTAATCGCCCAGCCCTAGTCTGGGGTTTGCCAGTGGATTTCATGTCGTGGTACAATTTGTTCCAAAGCTTCACCTGCAGTTTAAACAAAGACTGATTCTTTCTTTTCATTTAACGGCATCATTTTTCAGCGTTCATTATTCTTGGATTGAATTTTGAAGCAAGTTAAACTGATGAATGCAATCAAGCTCACTCTAGTCACCCAAATCTGACCCTCTTTTCATTATTTTCAGCCAAAGCACATTGTGCGAGAAGACATTTACTTCAGATAATGATTCTTGGCTGAAAGACTGTACACGTTGAAGAATGAACGGGTCAGTTGAGGCTTTGCAGAAGTGACCTCATATTTTGTTTGAGAGCGGTAAACACACAATCACACCTTTGAACTGTCTATCATCCGTCTTCAAAGAACATCATGGGAACATATTAAATATTAGATAACATATGGCAATTACAGTGTTACAAACCGCAGCACAGATTAAGAGCTCTTAAATGACGGGATGAGACAAAGACAACCGTAAAGAAACCAAACTCACACAGTAAACCACCTTCCACCTTTTCACGCTCCCGAAATCCCATCAATCATCTCAAAATTAAAAGATCACAGCAGCGTTCTATTACCGACAAATAAACACCTTTTACATTTGACAAAATGAGAAGCGCTAATTGTAACACCATAATCCCGTTAAGCGAGAAAAACTTTCTTTTTGTACTTCTTTCGTTCTCTTTTTTTTTCAAAAGAGGTCCACGAAGCATGTAAAAGAACCATACTCAGCCTCAATGGGCTCATAATGGCTTCCATTGTACCGTGACCCATTCAGCTTTTTTATGAAGGATTGACAAAAATAAAAGCAAGGAAGGAAAAAAAAAAGGGGGCTTTCGGTTTTATGATGCATCACTGATACATCAAGCAGCCAATTGAGATGCGGAAACACATAGCAAAGAACAGCACAAGAAGACAAATCCGTCTCCACAAGCTGATGACATGTTCGAGAAAACCGTATTGTAACGCATGAAACTGACACATGCACAGTTAGAACAGTTTCACAACACTTTCTCCGTTAATAATTTACAGTGTTTTGGCAGTAGACTTCAAAACGGTGGCTGGGTAGAGAGATAAAGAACGAATGCGAGAGCACGGTGAGGCCATGTGCATTTTGCAGTTCCTCGTATGCTTGTGTTTTTGTGTTTTGCGTCTCATGTTTACAACTGACCGTCCTGACAGGTCCACAAGCTTCTGCTTTCCTTCGCAAGTCCAGAACAAACAGATGGTGTTTGTGAGAAAATTTTGGGGTCCTTGTGTTCCTCAAGAAGCTCCTTGGCTTCTAGTTTGCATGTCTGTGCCAAATGATGACATGTCTAGAAAAACAGGCTCTTTTCCCTCTGTCCTTCTCCCACTGAAATGGAGTGTCTCTGTTCCCCCTGGTGGCATGGAGGGTTAGGGCGCTCAGCAGGCGATCTCCTCTAGGGTGCCCAGCGTCGTCTGAAGAGGAACGCTGACGGTGTGGCTAATCGATTCAGAATGGTTTACCACTGGATCGCAGGTACTCTAAGAGAAATAACACAGATGTTATCAGTCTTACCACAGCCATTCCTGATATCTAAATAAAACCCTGTTAACACCTGTTATTAAGATGTGTTTCATTGATCCGAACATTACCGTTCACATGTGCTACTTATGTCCACTTTCAACAACTTCTTTGATGAGGAAGGATCTGTGGGCAGTTGTTGTACTTAAGTGCATGTATGTATTACAAAAAGCTTGTACATATGCACTTGTACACAGCACCTTATAGCAATATACAATGCAATACTTCTTACGCATTTGTACACAGCACCTTATAACCTGTATATTTATAACAAATATGTACTTACATTTCAACATTCAGATCTTTTTGGACTGACTGCGTCTCTGTTTAATGTCTATCATCTTTTTTCATATTTATTCTGTGTTGTCACTTGTCACTTTATGTACACTGGAAGGTTCTGTAGCCAAAGCAAATTCCTTGTGTGTAAAGCACACTGAATAAATAAAACTGAATCTGATTCTGATGTTATTTTCATAAGTTCCAAAAAAACAAAATGTACCAAAACAATTAAAAATGCTTTATAAAAGTTACTGCATTGGTTAATGAAATTGCGGATAATTGCTTTATTTTATTTTTATCAACTCCTATTTGGCTTAGACACTTCTGTTTTACTGTTTTAATATGTACAGTCAAGCCCGGAATTATTCATGCCCCTGGCAAAATCTGGAGAGGGGTCTGCATGCAGACTCAGTGATGTGCAATCTGAAATGCATGCAATGCTTTTTAATAGGGTTTTAACCTAACCCTAGCCCTCACAGTGATGTCACTAGCTTCATTGAGTGCATTGTGTCTGACATTGAGTGCATGGCATCTCTGAGGCTGCATCCAGATACTATTGGAATTCTGACTAAAGTTACCTTTATTCAACCAGCAAGTTTTTATTATTTATTAATTTTTTTTAACCAGAAAATATCAGGGTGGTGGCAAGGAGAGTTGAAGCTCAACAATAAAGATGAATGGACAAAAATACTTGCTGGTTGAATAAAAGTATTTCTAAGTCAGAGTTTGCCAGGGGTATGAATAATTCCAGGCTTGATTGTAAATATGCTTTTTTATATAAAATTATTTTGACATACTGTATATTTAACATTGAGATCAATCAAATTAGGTGAACAAAAACATTATGCAAAGGATAAGAGAAAATGATCACACACACACACACACACACACACACACACACACGCGCACACACACACACACACACACGCACACACACACACACACACGCACACACACAAACATGCATTAGCCAAAGGATAGGAGCTTAAAGTCGTGTTTCTGAATGTTGCTTTGAATAGAATAAAACACATTCACATTCACAAAGCTGAATCTAATGAAAAATCATTCTGGCACTGCATGAGAGCTGCTGTTTAAAAAGAATGAAACAGCCATATTGCAAAAACCTAATTTGCAGTCACATATGAAGAGTTCAGATGCAAAAACCTCTTAATGCCATCTGACATTTTCTTCTAAAATGAGAGTTTTATCAGGCTCCTGTGTGTATGTTTTGGTGATTTCACTTTTATGGCAAAGAATAAGTCCTTTGCATGGTATTCAAGGTAAAAGTCACTCAGCATAGAAAATGACCATTATTCTTGGCCTCCTTTGATTATGGAAATTTTAGATGGCACTTAGAGGTTTTTGCATTTGAACTTTTCGTATGTACATCTATTTATTAGGTCACACTTTATTTTGATGGTCCGTTTGTTCAATTTAAATTACATTGCAACTAATTTTCAGTAGATTATAAGTAGACTGTTCGGTTGGGGTTAGGGTTGTGGTTAGGGGTAGGGTTAGTGTAAGTCGACATGTACTTGCAAAGTTTCTTATAGTCAGTTAATAATACTCAAATGGATCATCGAGATAAAGTGTTACCATTTATTATTATTATTTTTTACATGTGCAACAACTCTTTTTATCTCTTTTTATCATTTATTTAATCATGTCTAATGCGTTTTCAACTAAGGCCCTGTTTACCATAGTGCGATTTTGTTTTAAAACGGCATTTTAGCATGAAAATGATCCGCGTCCACACTAGCGTCTCACCCAGCGTCTCTCAATAGATCTCCCTCCACCAGAAACATATATCACGTGACCATTCGCGCACTATTTGCGCACTCTGGGCATGCGCATTCAAGTATAAACAGGAAGCACGTGTCTCGCTCGGCGTTTGGTTATTGTTAGTCAACAAACTCTGGTTGAACGATGAACGCGATGGTAAAGAAAACAAGTGAAGTCTTTTTGAGGACAGACGACGAGGTCGAGTTGTTACTTAAAGTAACAAATGAATATAAAACATCCATGGCTATCGAAAATAAAGTGTTTACAGTGAAGACTGGTCTGCCGTCTGCCGGTGACGTTATAGTCATGTGCGCTTGACGAATAAGGGAAGGTTACGCAATGACCCAAAAGCCCCAATCACGTAGCGAATCTCTGCAGTCACGCCTCCATTTTCAAAGGTCTCCGATTCCCTCCATCTACACTGAGACGAGGCAGCAGCGTTTTAGAATAAAAACGGCCTCTCCTGCGTTTCGAAAACTCTGGAGTAGTGTGGACGGATGGCGTAACTGTAGCAAAACTTATGCATTTTAAAACGAAAACGCACTAGTGTAAACGGGGCCTGACTCTGTACATAATCGAAAGTAGACAAGATCATACACCCCATTCACACCTGTACTTAGATTTGTCCACTTGTGATTGGATCGACAAAAACACATCTTACTACAAAGTGTGAACAAGGCCTAAATGATTTAGCTTAGCAAGCATGCTTTATTGTACCACATCCTCTCCATGACTCTCTTCCTCCTCCTCTCGGTTCAGCAGGTCCAGCAGTCTCTCCTTCACCACCTGCCAGCACACATCACAAACCACCATCTCATTCACTGCCAAATCAGGTCTCAAACTTCTGGCCTGAGTTCAGCTTTGTAGCTCTGCCAGTGCTGTGCTAATCAAATCAGCGACATGGGTAGCAGCCCAGGTCACTAACCACAGGGGGATCCCAGGATCAGGAAATCGCATAGGGATTGAGATTGGCAATTTTGATAC
>CAIGQQ010034234.1:119551-143830 GCA_903798035.1 Danio albolineatus
ATTATATTATATTATATTATATTATATTATATTATATTATATTATATTATATTATATTATATTATATTAATCACAAAATCTACCATGGCCCATTTTATTACAGACACACTCGCAGACGCACACATCGCCTAAGCTGCAAGAGTGATGACAAAAAAGAAGGCACAAGCAAGAATTCACATAAAAGAAACAAACAAACATGGAGACAAACATGAAAAGGTCTTTTGATAGAGCTGGAACATTTCAAGGCACTGTGCTAGCTGAATCAATAGCATCGTCTCAGACAAACAGCACATCCAGACAGTCGAGAGATCTGCGGGTAATTAAACCATTTCAGCACGGTCTGTCTGAATACTCAATAATAGAAATGCAGCTACAGTAATTTATACACACACACACACACACCCACACATACACAAACACTCTCTTTTTCTCTTTCTCTCTCAACCTATTCTCATAAATGCAAGAAATCTTACTTCATTACTTCTAATTCAGAATTCCAGATCCAACTAAATTACATTATCCCTCAAATAAAACTCAAAGAGCTCTTGGTTCCAAACTTTAATCAAGTTCTTTTTTAGTTAAAGGCATAGCATGTCTTTTTCACCAGATGAGCATATTTAACACCAAACAACATCCACCTAGTCTGATGACGCTGTAACTGAGTATGGAATCAGTTGTCATCTTCATTTCATCCCATACAGGGACTCCTGCAGAAATCATGTTCATGGATGAGCTAAAGTATTCAAAACTTATAATCATAGTAATGTGAAGCAGGGTAAGGCTGAAAGCCATCAAAGAGAAATAATATGCTGAAGCAACTGCTGATGAGAGAGGAGGACAACACGGATGGAAAGCAGTGAAGCTTTTATTATGTCACAGTCGAGTGCTTCTTGTTCGTCCAGTCATGATATGTGGGGATGAACCAGCACTGTTTGATCTAAACACCTCTTAGGGCTTTGCTATAATGCTGCTCTATTCAGTCTAATTATATGAACAACATATTAAATCTTCTTCGGTGTTTCCATGTTTTCTATAAACCAAGTTGGATATTAAGGTTGTATGACACCATTAGCATGTCACACAGGACATACTGTAGTCCATGTATTCTTCGAAAGATTTGGGATAATATAAGTACATAACGTCACCTTGGAATTATAAGGTTCTGCAGTATCTGCGTTCTGAATGATTTGGAAATATTGAGTTTTTGCATGCCATAGCAAACAGTATGCAAGTAACATTTGTTTTTTTAAATAAAATTCTTAAAATGTAAACAACTTATAAAAAACACCCCATAATAAGTCATCAATGAATAAGAATATGTCAATAACTTAATTTTGACAAAAATGTCAGAACCTTATAATTCTAAAAAAGAATAATAAAATATATAACACATTTCTTGTGGTGTTTTAGGATGTTTTAATGAAAGAACTTACATGTTATTCCTTTAAACTAAAAAAGGCAGTAGTTCCAAAAAATGTTGAAAACTAGTTGACACAGATTTCTGTAGCAGAATACAAAAAATAAAAATAAATAAATAAATAAATAAATAGACAACATAATATGGAAATCAATGGCTACCTGTTTCTAACAGGCTTCAAGATTAATCTATTTTGTGTTTACCAGAGGAAAGAAACTCAAATAGGTTTGAAACAAATGTAGGATTCATATTTATGCAAACTCCCCCTTTACGCTGCGAATATTAATGCCATTTTTTACTTGCTCATGATGCCACGGTAATATTGGGATCATTTATGTTTAAGTGTGCATTAGACGGATCTATGTCTTTATTTCATGAATTAAAAATATGGATTATCTATAACATATAAGAAATACAAGGTCATCATGGTGCAAGACAAAGTACTCCAAGAATCCATGATTACCAATGGCATACGTACAGTTGAAGTCAAAATTATTATTTTGATTTCTTTCTCTTTTTCAAATATTTCGGTCTTGCAGTCTTATTTTGGCTGGAATAAAAACTGTTTAAAATTTTTGTTCAGCCATTTTAAGGTCAATATTATTAGCCCCCTTATCCAATATATATATATTAGGGCTGTTCAAAAATTAATCGTGATTAATCACATCTAAAATAAAAGTTTGTTTTGGCATAATATGTGTGTGTGTGTGTTATATATATTTATAATTATATAGTGGTTTTATTTTAGCTAGAATAAAAGCAGTTTTTAATTTTTTAACAACCATTTTAAGGTCAAAATTATTAGCCCTTTAAGCTATTTTTTTTGATAGTCTACAAAACGAACATCATGATACAATAACTTGCCTAACTACCCTAACCTGTCTAATTATCCTAATTAACCTAGTTAAGCCTTAAAATGTCACTTGAAAAATATCTAGTAAAATATTATTTACTGTCATCAAGGAAAAGATAAAAGAAATCAGTTATTAGTAATGAGTTATTAAAATTATTATGGTGTAGAAATTTTTGGAAAAATATCTTCCCTCCGTTAATCTACCTGTAAGTTAAGCCTTTAAATTGCACTTTAACCTGAATACTAGTATCTTTATAAATATTTACTAAAATCTTATGTACTGTCATCATGGCAAAGACAAAAGAAATTAGTGATTAGAAATTAGTTTTTAAACGACTATAAAAGAATTAAAACTTAACAGGAGGGTAATAATACGCAGTGCTTTGAAAAGTGAAACAAGAACTGTGAATGCACTAAAACAAAAAACAAAGTCGAGATCTGGATTTGACTGGATTTATGTACTCCTGAGCTCCACTGCTGCATTCAAAAAAACAATACGCACATAAATATTCCAGTTCAAGCACGCAGAATCTTGCTCTACATAATATACTGTTTATCTCCCCATTTCTTCTTTCAAAATGAATAAGTTCTTCATCACTCTGCATTCATCAGAGTTACAATGCGGCAGTCAGGATGACGGATCGGCTGCACATTTATCCAGTGAGGCTCAGGGATCTTTTTCCACATCTTAAATTTGAAAAAGATGATGGCGAGTTTATCACAGGCTCTTTCTCCGCTCCAGACATGTCACCTTCCTCCTGCGTTGTGCCAAGATTTTTTTTTCATCACAACGTAGCACATTTATTGTATTACATATGCATGCACACACTTCCTCTTCACTGCTTCCATTTCCAATTTCTCCATCTCTTTTTCCCCATGGCCCTCCAAAAAAGACTCGAATGTCAGAGGGAGAATGATGGATGTGGACAGATGACTTTCTTTCTGGGCTTGATAACTCAGACTCAGAAGAAAGTAAACAATGCAGCAGGTGATCTGATGATTTCCAGGAGGAGCAGCAATCCAAGTTACTATTATATAAAAATAATCACATACTGTATCGTATCATCTTATTCCAACACTTTTTAAAAAAATGGTTCTTATTTTAATTGCAATTGCAAAAAGATTTCTTTCTTTCTTTCTTTCTTTCTTTCTTTCTTTCTTTCTTTCTTTGTTGATTGAGTTATTTTTGAGATATACCACAAAAAACTTTCATACAGTATGTATTTAGCTGAAAAGTTAACATTCATTGTCTTGAACATATTATATGGATGTCTTAAAACATTTTTTTTGTTAGTTTTGAACAATTGTCCTTTTATGCTCTATAACTTAACATTTTTATTCTGTATTCAGAATAATCATTTAGTCAATGATTTATTAAGGGTCATCTCAGCAGAATAAACTGCTCGAACATTTAATCTTATCCAAATGTTTTTACTCAAATTGTTTTCAGGATGACAGGTTAAGTTCTAGCCAAATTTAAACTACATACTGTACAGTATGTTCGTGTGGAGGTGTGGGATGAGAGGATAGTAGCTCTTAAGTTCCAAAAAGTATTTTAAAGTATTATAAAAAGGTCCAAATGAGAACAAATGATAAAACAACAGCAACAATTAAACTAACTATTTACTACTGACTTTATTTTAAGTGACCTTAACTAATATTATCTCTACCATATAATAAGAAAGACAAGGTCTTCATGGTGCAAGATAAAGTACTACTCTATATGTACAGTTCATGTCAAAATTATTAACCCTCCTGTGATTTATTTTCTTTTTCAAATCATTTAAGTATTTCCAAAGATTTTATTTTCTTCAGAAGAAAGTCTTATTTATATTTATATACAGTATATATTTTATTCAAATGAATACAATTATTGAATGAACTAATACGTATTTACACTGAAACTAATAATTCATTATAATATTTATTGTGTAAGGTAATTGTTGTTGTTTCATTAAATACCTGCATGTAAGTATATCTATAATTAATTTCTGTAATTACTTTATTAATTACACTATTGACCCATCCCTGAATCATACAACCCAACCTTTTTTTTAAACTTACATGTAACCCACCTCAATAACACCAGATTATATATTATTATATTTATATTTTGATGTAAGTACATAGTAGTTTAAGGCCACATATGGCCCGTTTCCATTGAGTGGTACGGTACGGTTCGGTACGCTTTTAAGGCCGTTTCCACTGTCTAAAAGCGTACCGAACCGAACCATACCGTACCACTTTTTAGTCACCCTTTGCAAAGGGTCCCAAGCGTACCAAAGCGAGCCGTAAGGCGGTGCTAGACGCGCAGCTGAACAACATTGGCTTACAGAGATACGTCATTTGCTCACGCAACAAGCAGAATGAAAACAAAAGACCCGCCATGTTTAATACACAGCCGAGAGACAATGGTCCGAAATAATATCAGCATATAATAACGAGCCATGGTCGACCCGAGCTTAAACAAACCTTGTCGTCTTGAACAGCCACAGAGCTGAGAGAAGAGCAGATTGTTATGGGTTACATAAGCCCATAAGCGCGAGGGCGAGTGCTTCCGCTTTGTCACTTGCGCTCGCGTGTACGTCAATATTTGAAATAACAAAGTTCTTAACCTGGACTATTACAAACTGGGAATGACGGAGTTACTCTCTAACGAGAGAATAATGACGGAGAGGCTACATGTACTGGTGAAGATAAAAGACACAGATGAGAGGTTTGCACAGACGGGGCTCTATTTCGTATTGTTTTTGAACCTAAATAAGGCATACATGTCTGCTGTGTATAGTTTTTCTGTAATTTGGTAACATCGGAGACTGTGTGGGGCTGTATGTGTTCATATATGCTGGATTTATTTATTTATTTGATATAATCGCGGACCGTAGTCTATTTCGCATCATTGATCTGCAGTTATAATCAGATCATGTTCAGTCAGTAATGAACGTTTATACAGCAGTGTTTTTGTGTACAATAAAGCATTTGTTTTGTGAGAAGTGCTTCTCGTATGATTTGTGAACGACCCATAAAGCTTTACTGTAGACATTTCCTCGAGCGAAAATGACGTCGACAAACTTTCTGTCGTACACCACACCCACCAAAAGTGTACCCTTTTGCAGTGGAAACACAAGCCTGATAAAGGTGACCCGTACCGACCCGTACCGTACCGTACTGTACCACTCAGTGGAAACGGGCCATTAATATAAGGAGAGGCCTTTTAGCAAATCAGAATGATTGCCATCATTTCAGTCAGCTGTTGTCCATTTGCTGTTTTCACACACAGCTTTTAATTCAGTCAGTACAACATGTGGCCAATGCAAAGCAACAACACAGTCAGTTTTCTTTGCCACTAGTTCTTTGAAGTCAGCTTGGTGTGCCCCAGGCTTCATTTCAGACCACAAACTGAATCCTCGGGGCATATATTTTATAAGTCATGTGTGGTTATGGTCCACATCCTGTACCTCACATTATCCAAGAAAAATAAAATATTTGTATTTATGTATTGGCCCTTGATCAGTCAGTGCCATTGCTACAAAGGACAGTACTCCAAAACAGCTGATGAAACATATAGTCAACACGCTCTGATTCCTTTTGTTCATTGTTGGAAAAAAATATGTCGATATTTCTTGGAATAAATTTAGATTCAGCCTCAGCTAAACTTGTAACCTTTCAAATGCTAATTAATCTTTTACTGGGAACTCTCAATGTCAACTTCTCTTAATCCTAAATGCTTTCATCTCCTTTGAAATATCATACACACTACAAGGGAGTATGTGCTTTGCCTGGATGTCACAATGCTAATAAAAAAAGCAACGTTTTGGTGTATTGCTGTTGAAGAGAAGTGTAGCCGCATCAGATCAGTTCAACAGGATGCAAGAAGATCTATTTGATAATGAATCCCGCTGGATTTGTCTACACCATTACAGCATCGCATCTGTTCTTCAAGGTGTGTTTCTCCAGCAAATTTTGAGTGCGTCTCTGGGGAAGCTGCGTCGCAATGAAAGTGCTGACAAATCCTTGCCCAAATCAGACACCTGGAAGACAATCAGAGTTTCTCCTGCAAATGAGGAGAGATGTTGAACAAGGGAAAGCTCAAGTGTACAGAGCGTGATTAGGATTGTGTGTGTGTGCCTTGTGTTCCGCAGGTTGTGAGGATCAAATGTCTGGTATTGCAGTATAGCAATACCAGCTAATTTTGACCTTGTGGGGACTTTTTTTTGGTCCCTGTGATAAAAAGTACTTACAAAAATTGAAGTTTTTCCAAGACCTGTGAAAAATAATGCCAAGGTATCCATAATCCTGGGCCAGGCCGTATCCTGAGCTGATGCTGTGGTGGTCATGGAGGAATGGAGAGCATGAGACTGAGATTCCTGAAAGACCACAGTAACAAATGAGTCCCTGTACTGATCCTGTGGGCCAGCCTGATCACTCGCCGGTGACCTACTCACACCTGCAGTTCTCCACGATGGACGTCCAGCGTTCTCCAGCCTCCGGAGCCAGACTGCAGCTCCACACAGGAAGTTTAGCCAGAAGAAAAATGGTCATGCCCAACAGATCCTGCTTTCTCTCAAGGTTTTTTCTCTTCACTTCGTCATTTGGTCAAGTTTTTTTTGTCGCCACTGTTGCCATTGGCTTGCATGGATTGGGACTTGCACATAGATAGATTTGCTCTTCCGTGTTTGACCTTTCAGCAGTGAAATTAACACCACACTGAACTGAGCTGAACTAAACTAACTTCAACCCTGAAATGAGTATAGGATTGAGTTAGGTCAAAGTCCCTTTAAGGCAAGTCATTTCACTCGGCGGCCATCTTTTAAACACCCCTCGGGCAGTATGCTTGGGCATTCTGTCTGAATCGGGAAACATCAAATTCTCCAAAAGCTCTCCTTGCCAAGCTGAAGATTACATTACATATTTGGAAGCGCCAATAAAATTAAACAACAACTGTCTCTAGGTTTCGTTTCCAGAATCAAACAAAAACTGCATATTATCAGGCTGCCCAAGCTAATGCGCATGCACACTCCAAAGGAACGAGATCATGACACAACCTCATTTATGGCCGTTCACATTATCATCCTCTAGATAATGCTTCATCAGATCGTGCTGGTCTTTTGAAAGAATCCAAAGCTTAGTCTTGATGGTGAATCTCCTTCAGAAATAACAGCAACTCTTTATTTACAAGTTAGTGGGCATTAGAGTAACTGTTGTCATGTGCTTCCTCGCATTCGCTTTATACAGATTACAAACCCAAAAAACTTTTGTTTTCAAGTGCACTTTGTTCATTTAAAAAAATATATTTTTCGATCTTTATGTGGAGATATTTCTTATGTCTGTGAAGCAAGTATTCGCTGAGATTCTAGTGCGTTTATTGATCACAAAACCTATCAAAAGGACACATGTGATCCAAGCTTTCCCCTCGGAGAAAAGTCAGCCTATAGTGATCAATGACTGGCTTCTGTACTAGCAGGCGGGGCTTCGTTTGCCATATTGATAGTTACACTTTTACCCTTTCAACTATAAGAGTGACATGTCTTGTGTATTCTATAGTCTTTGGTTAAAGGGACATACACAGCCTGTACAACCAGTTTAAAAAATTGTTACTAACTATACATCTGGATGTTTCCATAAAGGTAACTATACACTAGTGTGAGTGTGTGTGTGTGTGCGTGTGTGTGCGTGTGTGTGTGTGTGTGTGTGTGTGTACCTTGTATGCCTCATGTTGTGGGGACATTGGACTCCACAATGTAAAGTATAGCAATACCAGTAAATATTGACCTCTTGGGGACATTTTGTGGCGGTCCCCACAACGAAGGTGGCTCATAAACCACACAGAATGAAGCAATTGAAAAATGTTAAATGTTTCATCTGAGGGTTGAGTTTAGGGGTAGGGTTGGGATAGGGTGACAGAATACTATTCAGTCTGTACAGTATAAACATCATTATGTCTATGGAAAGCCCCCATTAAGCAAGCTGTACAAGTGTGCGCTTGTGTCCGTCCAAGTCTTCCTCCTTGTTGTGTAGACTAAATTATTTTTTTTATTATAATATTTAGGTTGTTTTGCAATAACCTACATGCTTGTTTATTGTATTATATAGTTAAATATACTAAGTATATAAAAAAAACATAAACCTGCTATTTAACATTTTGTAATTAAATGTATGTACCATTTTTTGTTTATAAATTTTTCTAAACGAATGTGATTTATTTAAAATGCTTCAGTTTGTTCTGTGTTACAGAGCTTCTTTGAGTACATGATAATAGCTCTTCTCAAATTAAAACTCATTTTCTGTAGTGACTCTCTGAGCAGCTCTAGAGATCAGAGACAAGTTCATGCGTTCATAACCTCAAAGCAAACATTGACAATATCATGACCATCTCTCATACCATACATCTCATATTTGTATGACAAAAGAAACTATTCTGCTATTCATCCCCAAATACATCACAAGTCTTAATTTATACTTAATTTTGTGTATAATTCAAATATCATTTCAATGACTGGAGTCATTACAATTGTCCAACAAATGTCCCTTCATTGATAGAAAAAGCTGATTATTTTCGACAGTTTCCCAGGAAAAAAAAACAGTTTAATAACTATTTAATTATTTATTATTTTTGTTGCTTTGAGTTGAAGAATGTTTAACTTTGTGTAAAAAATTAAACAAGCCACCAAATCATAGAGAGTAGGGAAAAATCACACACACCAACTGTCAAAACATTCTTGATACAAGTTGAACAGCCAATAAAAAAATGGAGGAGACATTAATATTGCACTAGGCTGAGTCAACATCTTTAGTCAAAATAAATAAATAGCTAAAGAAATATGCAAAAAAAAAAAAAAAAAAAAAAAAGGAAATTCTGCATCATAGCACTCAGCTCAACTGGAAATATACAAATAAATAAATACAAAATAAAACTCTCTGCCTCAAAAAATGCCCACAGCTACAGGTAGGAATCGTTTTTTAGAAAAGCACTGTCAATTTTCATGGGGCTTTGGTGGGCACACTGCCTAAGGGCTATGTTTAGGGAGTAGGATGTACAGTAAAAACCATTATATCAATGAAGATTCCTCACAAAACAGAAAAATATTCAATGTTTCTGTACCTGTTTCTCCCCACACAGGCAGGTATTCATCTTGCTGGATGTCCAACATGATCTCTAGGCCATTTCCTGTGCCTCCTTTCATTGTAGTTCTCAAAGTCTTCCCCTCTTCGGCAGCGTTAAACATGTAGCACTTCCCGTAACGGGTAAAAACCTGGAACCAAGAACAAGAAGAAAGACTGTCACTTGACTGAATTCTTTAAAAACCTATGCATTCATATCATGGTTTTAAAAGCTACATATAAGCATTCTGAATATGTATAAGGACCATGAAATGCATATACAGTATAGTAAATACTTATAATAAAGTATTTGCCTTAGCAGGCAAATTGGCCAAAGACTTTTGAAACATTAATATGAGGTTTACATAAATAATTCAGTATAATAAATGTATATTTATTGAGCTGTAAAGTTGTCTGTATCATCCTCCTGAGAGGGACGTTCTCTCTAGGTGGTGCTTATAATATATTGATATAATTCCTGTGGCTGGAGTTTACTGAACGCATGCAGCCCCACTGTGGTTTACATACCACATACAATATTTATGTCCCACGTGTGCCCTCCTGGCATTCCTTGCACAGATACAAAACAAAATTTGTATTTTACATGGTCATGGCAAGAGTTGTTATATTACACAGCTATAATTAGCATATTGGACTTGATGTCACTAGGGTTGGCAGTTATAAAAGATATATATATATATATTTTGCAGTCAAAGCTGTAATGTTGAAGTGTTTTCTTTTGAAATGGTTTGACGTTTGCCTACTTAAACATTTATTTGCGGCACTGCAAATTACAGGCTTCAGTTTTCATAGGTCTCACAGTCTGCCATTTGTATTGTACGTATCATAATATGTTCCCTGTAATAATTGGCAGTGCACCACGGTAAAGGCACAAAGAAATCAGTTTGAAATAACACAAAACATTATTTTAGAGCATACAAATTCAGTCACATATACCATGCATTTGCCCTCATATGGTTCAAAACAAGTTTAAAGGAATACTTTATTACTAAATACTATATAGGCCTACACGTTTTTGGAGAAACAAGCTCATTTTACAAGTCGTTAGAGATAAAGAGTTAAGTTTTACCATATTATTACCATATTTGAGTCTCCATTAAGCCTATCTCAGAGTTTGCAGGAGCACTTTTAGCTTAGTTTAGCATAAATCATTGAAATCTATTACAAACTGTTTGAGGAAAATGATTGTGGCAACCATTTAAGTTTTGCAATAAAATGTTTTTTGTACTGTAAACTTATATTAATATTTAGAGTCATATACATATTTACAAGGCTTAATTTGTGTCAGAACACACAGGATCCGTATCCAGCACCTCTGAAAACTGATCTGGCAGAACCCCTCCTCAACCCCTCCTCAACCACCCTCTTCCCCCGTCTGCTGTTTACTTTCACCTTCTTCCGCGACTCCCCAACCCTCTTGACTTTCGTCCGCAACACCACCCATAACCAGCTACACCGCCATACCCCACCCATTCATCATACCTACCCCACTACCCCGCTCTTCACTTTCGTCCTCGACAACCACCCCCCAGGACTGGGTAGTATTAGAGTTAAGTTAACACAAAAAATATATAATTACTGTATAACTCATAAGGTTCTGCTTGATGTAATCAATTTATTCAATAACATAACTCCATAACTCTTTTTCATTAAGTCAAAATAACTTTTTTATTATTATCATTTAAGTTAAACTAACTTATTAGATTTAGTGATTTTCATTGTTAGATTGTAGTGTAGATAATTAATGTCTCACTCAAAAATATGAAAAATAAAAAAAGAATTTTGATAATTTTTCTGTTTAAACCTTGACTGTTCTGTAGTTACATATTCTGAAGAAATTTTGCTACGTTACTGTAACATGGACGCAGCAGGCAAAATTATATTACATAGTAATCTTATCTAGCTGTGGATTATTTTTAAGTGCTATGTAATATCATTGCGCTTTCTGCAGCCGTGATATATTAGCAAAGTGATACTTGATTAGCTCATTAAATAGCAAATTTTCATTTCCACACAATAAAATCTAGTTGGTATAGTGTGTACACAGTCATATTGGAGTGGTTTAAACATAATAAGTCTCTTTTTAAAAATTTCCTGATGTTAAAGACCCAAATCCCAGTGATTTTAAGGCACTGCAACGTGATGTAGGAGCACAGTTTTCCCAGCACACCAAGTTGATTGACAGGAGCCATGTTTCTTTAATAACATACACATGTCCACAGAACTTTTTTTTTCTTTTTTACAAATAAACTCGGATTAAAATATTTGTTACAACTCTCTGTGAATTTTATACATTTAAAACGTTTTTAAAACACAGCATGATTGTAATAAAGACTGATAAATGCTGTCTAATTCTTAACCGATATATGCCGTAAACGCACTTATATGTGTGTGTGAGTGTACCACGAACGGTAACTGTGTGTTACTCAACATTTCAGAAAGGCTTGAAACACTCCACCACAAATACATAAAATAAACTTACTTGGTGTTTTTTTTCTTGACTAATGAGTTGTATTTCACCTTTATTCGAGTCTGTCTCTATCACTGACTGCTGTTTATCTGCTGTAACGCAGGAGAAGCAGGCATGCATGTGGGAGAGGTGGGCGGGAAGCAACAATTCATTTGAATTTAAAGCTACAGGCAACACAAACAGCTACACTGTAGTCATACACCAAAATGAACAGATTCTGAAGGCTATAATAAATCATGTAATGAGTATTTGAGCTGAATCTTTCTGGAGACACCAAAGGGTTATCTTACATCTTGTAAAAGGGGTATAATAAGAGCCATTTAAAAGAAGCTGGCACATCACAAATGATTCTAAAGCTGCACAGGTGATTAAGACAACAAATGTTGAAAATAAAGGTGCCAGAAAAAAACAAACAAACAGGGTTTTCACAAGAACCCCTTTTTGAATTCCACATAACAACATTTTTCATAGTGAGAAAAAAAATTCAATATGGTGAAGAAACAACTCCAATCAACATTTTGTACATTTTGTAGAATCATTTTAAATAAGAAAATAATAATACAAAACTTGACATCAAAACTCGCCTCACAGCTTCTCATTCAGTCATTCAGTCAGTCATTTATTTTCTTTTGGATTAGTCCCTTTATTAATCTGGGGTTGCCACAGTGGAATGAAGAGCCAACTTAGCCAGCACATGTTTTATGCAATGGATGCCCTTCCAGCTGCAACCCATCACTAGGAAACATCCATACACACACATTCACACACACACTACGGACAATTTAGATACCAAATTCACCTATACTACATGCCTTTGAACTTTAAGGAGAAACCAGAGCACCCAAAGGAAACCCACATGAACACGAGGAGAACATGCAAACTCCACACAGAAATGGCAACTGACCCAGCCGAGGCTCGAACCAGCGACCTTCTTACTGTGAGACAGTTATGCTACTCACAGCGCCAACATGACGCCCCCTTATGGTTTCTCATGAACATCTAAAAGGAAATACAGAGCGGATGTGGATGTGAAGATAAAAAAGAACTAAAATTGGACCTATTCAGAGTCCGCAACTCACACAAAGCTGTCATATGACTTCTGAAGGCTTGGGATACTGTGTAAAAGTCATGCGGACTACTTTCAAACTGCTTTTTAGTCCTTTTAGAGGCTTAAAAGCTCCAATCTCCATGCATTATAGTGACAGTACATAGAAAAGAGCAACCAGTACATTATCCCTTTGTGTTCCACAGAAGAAAGAAAGTCTGCAAGTTTGGAAGGACATGGTGGATTTTTTAGATGAATTAGCCCTTCATGATTATTCAGCTATAATTGCTATTCATCAGACTGCCAGTCAAATGGCATTTCAAACTTGCATTTCGTGCCTTGTTTGTTTGAGGAACAGCATAGTGCAACATATTTATCTAAAGACACAACCTCTGGTTCACCCTTAAAAGGACCACATTAACAAAAACACTCTTTTTTTCTGATGTGGGTTTGTAAGAACTAGATAATATCTAATTCCAGAATGTGGAGAGAATCTCTCTGTCACCCTTGAAAGCCTTTCTTCATCAAAGCCCTCAAGAAAAGAGCAGTAAAACGACCCCAGTGTTCCCCGTTCAGACACAGAGGAGAAGGGATGGAGGACTAGGTGCGTTTATATTCATTTGCCAATGAAGGTTTTTTTATACAGCAGACTGAGCAGATAAAAAAATACAACCATTTGAGAGTAATGGAGCGAAAAAGGGATCACCACCTTTACAAAACCAAGCACCTTTACTCCCTCCTTTCTTTCTGCTTTTACCTCTAATCTGTGACTAAATTAAATATCGAGATAGATGCAGAAATACTCAACTTAATTTAATGAAAACAGAAGATCAGACATGAATGAAAAATACTGCGTAAGTTGTCGTCACTTAACCATGACAACCTTAATTATGCCATTTCAGTGTCTAAGAATTATGGATCTTTAAAAATATAATTCAACCAGAAAATAAATCTAAATTACACACGCTATATGACGTAATTATGTTATAACTTTGCAATCCTGTTTAACTTTTTCTTTTCTGTAAAACTCTGTGAAAATACATTTTCTGTATAGTCAGAAAAGTTTGTAACTACATGAGTATGTATGTATGTGAGTATACAATGACATAACTTTCATTTTCAGGCGAATTGTTACTTTAAGGGTAGTTTAAGTTTTACAGTCAACCGACGTAAATGTATAGTTCACCCAAAAATGAAAAATCTTTTAACTCGCCTTCAAGATTTACAAGATCTATAGGTGACTTTGAAGAGAAACTTAATCAATACGTGATCAGCCTGTGCAAGAAACTATCTAGTTTTTACAACATTAATAATCTTGGCTCATTTCAAGACAGCATCCAGTACAAGTCTCCTGCATAATGATGTTTATTATTGAGATCACAATTGAGCAAAAAGCTGCAATTTTCATGTACATCTTGTCATGGAAACGCAGCTTTGTGATCACCAATAAATCTGCTCCAAAACCAGAGAGCGTTCTGACATGAAAACTGCAAATATACCACAAAAAGAAATGCATTCAGGAAATTAAATAGAGCGGAGGATTTAACTGTTTTTATTGACTAGTAACATCACTAATAAACACACAACTAAAGAAATATCTCAGAATGATTTCCTTCAAACACTCTACTGAAGTTATAGGGTGAGTTAGGAGTTAAACAAGCTATTCAATGTAGTATTTTCACAAACTTTCAGATCAGCAGCAACAAAGAGGCATAGATCATTGAGAAGATCTGCAAACCGCTGTCAAACTGCAGAATGATTGTCATCGATTTCAGGATCGCACTTCTTTTTCCGTTGCTTGTCAGTGACCTTTGTCTCCGAAAGGTAAAAATTGCTCCATCTGGAAGCAGCTGCTAGAGATTTACAACTGATCACAGAGCTGATTTTACTGCCAAAATGCGCATGAATATCCCCTTTGATTAATGGCCTAGTCCTAATGTATGGAAGTAAATACTAGTTCGCTCAGATACTCCAAGCAGCCCAGCAAGCTGGACACATAAGTAATCACACGTCATATAGTAGGCTACTGGATCATTTCTAGTGGAATTTCCATCAAAGGACGTCCTGGTTGTCACGATGTATAAAGAAATAGAAACAACAAGGTGAATCCAAATGCAAGTGTTAAATGACCAAAGGCCATAAATCAAAAGAGTTAAAACAAAATCCCAATGATAAGTGTGGTAGCAGGGTGTAAATATTGTTCCAGAAGTACGCCAGAGAAGCGTCCACGAAAGTCTGGACAAAACACAGACAGACCATGAACAAACAATAACGTACTGACAAGCAAGTAAAGCACTGGTGATATAGGCGCAACAGAATAAGAACCATCGGGAGCTGATTAGAACAGCTGATCGGCATACGTAACATCACGTGATCACAACAAACAACACAGAAGGAGCGCATGGCTCTGCAACCGTGACACTGGCCCTTTAGTTCATGCCTTCATAGAAAGGCAACATCAGTTAGGTTGGCAAAGACCCCATCACTGATTGTGCTGTTAGATAAGGCCACAAACTCATTTAACATGTCCAAAATATATGGATTCTAGGTAAAAAGGAAATCTGCATCACATGAATTGTCATCTACCGACTGTGAGTGACGTCAATCCCAATAAAAACACGGCTAATAAAATAGCCCCTTCCCTGTCATTTAATTGACAGGTTTTAGTGTTGACATCGGAAATTCAAATGCAAAAGGATTTGTAGTTTTGTAGGCTACATGCACAACGTGGAGTAAAAGAAAAAGCAAATGAAGCAGTTAATTTTGCTTTTTAGATATGTCAGGCCCACAGCTCGTAAGACATGGTAAACGCATATGCAAATGGACTTTGCTTTTCCATTTGAAATGTGGCGGTCACTGCACGTTCTTGAAAACAGAAATGCGAACGGTAATGCGGGATTTGCAATTGCATTTGGATTATGACACAATTTAAGTGTCCGCATAAGAAAAATCCAACTGCAAATCTTATTTGCAATTGCATTTGAAAATTGACCGGGATATACTTTCATACTATTGTATGTTTTTGACTATCAAAAAAAAATTGTAACAACGACTTGCATTTTATGAACATCAAACAATACAGTTTCAACTAAACTTTAATATTCTATTGAACTCAACTAAACCTTGGCTCGAGGCTGAGTTACTGTAACAAAAATAATAAAACTACTACTAATAATAATTTCAGATCAACTGTCCTTTTATAAAACATGTGCTGAAAGCTTTTAGTGTTGCCTTGAAAATGTGTGCATTTTACAATACCATAAGGTGCTTTGAAACCAAGTCTCACCAAGGACTTAGGACTTAGAACGCTTATCTAAGATCGGCAAAAGAGCTGCATCTGTCTATCGCTGGAGCTTGATGGATGGATGAATGATTGAGAAGGTTTCTCCTTACAGCATGTCTCTACACACAGAGAGACGTTCAAGATAAATCACCATAGCCTGCAGCTGCCAGACCACAGCCCACAAAATCGACATGAATATTCAGTTTCATCCTTCATGCCTGAGCTAGCGCTAGCAGAGATCAGTCTTCAAAGATAAAGACAGCGAGCGAAAGCAATGCTCCAGACACACCAGGCCATATACTGTAGTCCTCGTTTCCCGCGATGACTGACAGCTTCAGCTCTTTTTCTCCCTCTCAGTTTCAAATTCAATTTAATTTCAACTGACAGGACAAACAGCAGCAAGGATTTCTGCTTAAGATGGCTCGCGGCTTATTAAATAGAGCACCAGCAACTCAAAGCTGTCCCTCCTTATAAAACCAAAGACTTCTCTTCGGAACCAGACCATCCATTTAGTATTTAAACTAAGCTTTGACAATGAGCTAATAAGGTATCAACTTTATCCAGAAACCACTGCAACTGATCATGCTAAGAGTCTTACAAAATGAAGATCTGCCAGAAGCTATGCAAGAATTTAGCATCATAAAATGTCATCTGCTAAACTGTCTCACAGAAAACAGATATGAAGCACACAAATAAACATCAGAGTTTAAAAATTGTCAATAAGCCATTATGACTGCTATTGTTTGGTATAAATACCTTGTTGGCGCACTGTCATTACCACTTAGCGCGTGTTAACATCCAGAGTCATTGTAAACATGCCAATAGTCATTTGCTATAATTGACCAAGGATGTTTTTGTGAAACATTTGTGGAGGTTTGAGAAGAGCACACATATTATACTTTCTGAATAGTCTCTAAAAGCATTAAACTGATGAGATGCAAGTGCAAATTCCAAAAACGTTCAATTATCTATCAACCAGGGAAATAAAATTGTCTTAGGTAAGGCTTACATATACACAACACACAACAACAACCAAGACTACACTTAATCCTACAGCACACCATTAAAAAAGTTCATTTATTAGACCTAGAACACAAGATCGTGTCAATACTGCTTGGCCTTATTTAAGATTTGAATTGCAGGAATAGAATAATTGATATAAGTTTTCTTTCTTGCCTATGGTGTTCTAAATCAACAACCTGACAGAAAAAAAACCTTGAAATGAAAACAATGTATAATGAGAAGGATCAGAATGGTCGATGAGAAGAACGCAGGTTGAGAAGAATCATAAACAATACAAACTGCCTTCCTCTTTACAGCACATACAGTATAAGTTGAGCCTGTGTGTGTACTCTTGTCTGCTTGATCACCCTTGATTTTTTTCCTGTTTCCAGATTTAAATCATTTTAACGATGAAATATGTAACAAATGATTCCACAAATGACCAATACAATAAGATGTCCTGTCTTACATTAAAGTACTTTAGCCTTCTTAAGAGATCTAGTCGCTGTTGGGCTTTCTTATATACGTATGCTATCTGCCTGCTGCACAAAAGGTACAGTAGATGCTTGCTAATCTCAGTACTCAAATGCTCCACTACCTGTCCCACCAGCTTATGTTATTGACATAATGTGGTATCATTTTAATTGAACGAGCCCTATCATGATTTCACCAAGAAGGACATGTTCTTGGATCAACATCTATGTTGATCCTGGAACAACATTCCAATCAGCCAATCAGAATTAAGGGATATGTTTACAGTTAATGTTAAGTTTAGGCTTACGGTTAGGTTTAAGCACTTCTAAATGATTGTTATTCAACTAAACTGAAAACAATTATTCAAATCTGATTCCTTGGATTTACTCAATTTTTTAACGTTAAGTGGCTGTAAACAATTTATTTGGGCTGAATTTAAACAAAAAAATTAAGTTGAACATTATTAAACTTAATTTGTTTGTTTAAATTCAACACAAATAAATTGTTTGCAACAGTTTTGCAGACAACATTTTTTCAGTGTATTATTCCCCTCTGATTTTGGCAATAATTTAAAGTTATTGTTGGGTTTTGGAATAGGGATTAGGTATGGATTACATTTTCGAACAAAAATGATGTTCCAGGATTAACATAGATGTTAATCCAGGATCAATTCAATTCAATTCAATTCAATTCAATTCAATTCAATTCAATTCAATTCAATTCAATTCAACTCAACTCAATTCGATTCGATTCGATTCAATTCAATTCAAATTTTTATTAATGTTTATTTACAATATATCATGCTTTTACAATGTAGATAGTGTCAAAGCAGCTTAACATAGAAGTTCTAGTAAATATCAACAGTGTCAGTCCAGTTTTCAGAGTTGAGGTTCAGTTTAGTTCAGTTCAGTGTGGTTTAAATTTCACTGCCGAAAGTCCAAACACTGAAAAGCAAATCCATCGATGTGCAGCTCCAAAGTCCCAACCAAGCAAGCCAGTGGTGACAGTGGAAGAACAAAAAAAAAATCACCAACTGACAAAGTGAAGGAAAAAATTAAACAAAAAACTCTAGAGAAACCAAGCTCTGTTGGGCACGACCATCACATACTTGGCAAAATCATATTGTGCTTGAAAGAGACCCTCCAGAGAACAGCTCTTTGGTGTTCTTATATTTAACTTCAGAGAACTCTCTTGGGGTCTAAATTTGACAATTACTGACATCTTAAAAGGTGTCACTTTTTCCATTTTCACAAAGAAAAGCCTTCTATTAGTTTGGAACTTTTATGTCAAGATTACACAACCTCAAGGTTAGGAGGAAGCAAGTCATGTTATAAAACACATTAATTCACTTTCAATTAACTAGTAACCGAGTCCTATTTGCGACATCCTCAGAAGCCCATGTTTGTGGTGTGGATGTTGATGTATGAGCCTGTGTGAGCAAAATCAACTCATTAGCTGGACTGTGCTTCCGAGAAAAAGAAAAAAATCGTATTAAACATTCAAAGAAAGGAAGCGACTCGAGTGTTCTAGAAGAAAATGGCGTGACCTGGTTTGAATGATGCCTATTGCTTTTAATGACACAGACAGAAGAGTTTGTGTGATATGACTGTAGGCAAGAGAAGCAGCCCTGTGCCATCTCTGACAGGTGAATGTGAGCCGGGTCGACCCCAAGAATATGCCGATGAGGAATACATTATGATAATCATATTTAGGCAAAGCAGTGGGAGATAAAGCACAACTTGATGTTCACAAAAAGGTCATGCTGATTTACATCTAGTTGTTTAGCTGCTCGCTCGCTCTCTCTAGTGTGCTCGTTCAAGGTTTCGATTGAGAATATAGATGCATGAATTAATCAGGTTAATCTGAATATTTATGGGGTTGATGATTAGATGCTGTTTGAAGAGGTCCAAAATGTCTTTCTGACTGCTAACTACTGCGTTAACGAAAAGTGTTTTAAATGCTCCCTGTGGAGGTAAAAGCCTTGTATTTTGTGCCCTGGATATATTATTTGCTGACTGAAAATGTACTGTAGAATGCAGATTGTCTCTCTGGCTGACAGGACATTTGTCAACGAAATGGCAAAAAATAAAGACTTAACATTCAGAGAAAATGTGGTCTTTTCTGAAAATGTCTGCACTAACAACATCCTCAAATCTGGAGAAGTTTCAACATGGCATGCCAGGAGCAAAACGTTATTTTTTTTTGTTGCCGTTTTTCATTTGAAGACCTGAAAGTGCTCTGCCATGTCTGCGAGTCTTATCAGTCACAGGCCTGGTGGGTCTTTTTTTATTTTTGCTCCCTTGTTGCCCGCCACATGGATTATCTTCTTCAGACATGGATGCCATCATTTTCTCATTTCATTCGCTTTCTCCAGGCCCTCCTACATTCCTTTATTCCCCTCTACAGTGTGTGTGTTTATCTCTAAAGTGTCTTTTGCACCATGAAGTGTCTGTTATGTTTCCATAGGATGCGATATCAGTTTGATGAAATTATCGATGTGGATACTCAAGGACATTAATTTAAAGAACAATACAATACGATGACACAAAGTGATTATTGAAAAAATTAAATAGACATTTAAAAAGTTATTATTGCATTAAAAAAAGTATATAAAAAACATCTACTGTATATTTCTGAAAACAGAGGTTATCTATTAACTCTGGTGATTCCAGTAAGAAATTTTAATATCTATAAAAACTTCTTATTTATAGAAATATCCACATGATCTTTACAGTTTAAAAATATGTATATTTAGATTATATTTTTTCAGAAACACAAGATTCAGAATAAAACTGTTTACTTAAAAGTTTTTCAAGAAACAGAATTGCTTCTATGACATTCCTTGTCGTGATTTCGCCAAGTACGATCCAATCCTGGACATCCTTTATGTCAGTGGTTCTCAAACTGTGGTATGTGTACCACTGATGGTACGCAGGCTTCCTTCTAGTGGTACGCGGAAGATTCTCTGAATAATTAAAGTAAAAAAAATGAACTTACTTTTAACCCTTTGACGCATACAATAACAACGATGTGATCAGTAAATAGATTTTAATAGACTAAACCTTTATTTTATTTACAATTTTCCAATGTTTGTTATGTATTCTGTCATTTGAAGCACATTTCCTCCCCATATTTGTAACGGTTGTTATCTCGCATTTCTATATCCCAATGTTGACAGGTATAGTTTAATCACTTGCTTTTCTGACACACAAACCCAACTCTAACGTGCAGCAAGCAGATCTAATATCTAATTTAAGTATGTAAATCCAAATAATATATTTAAAATACAAGTTAATGTTTAGATTTTAAAGACAATACAAATAAGTCATATATGCATACAACAAAAAAAGAGTTTATATATAAATATGTTAACATATAGCCTATATTTAAAGGCCAAGGAACTTGATGAATAAGCTACTTTATGATGATACTAAAGAGCAGTGCGATTTTTTTATTATTTTATTTATTTTTATTATTATTATTATTTGTATTTTATTTTTTTATTATATTAACTTTAAAAGCACACTTTAATTTAAACGTTGATGTTTTATTTGTTTTATTTAATGTTCAAACAATTCAGAATGTTAAAAGTGGTTGACAATAATAAATATTCATAATAAGAAGAATTAATCTGCCATGTTTTTGAACCTTGCAGCACTGTAGCTGCTTAATTAGGCCTACAACGCTACTGTATTTCAATACCGGTCATCATGGGGGTACTTGGAGAGACTATTTTTTTCTGAGGTGGTACTTGGTGAAAAAAGTTTGAGAACAACTGCTTTATGTTATCCTGAAACATCATAACAAACTGTAAATAGTTTCTAAAATCAGAGGGGATTTATAGTTGGATAACACTCCTGTAGAAGTGCATAAACCTAACCGTAAGCCTAAACGTAACATAAATAGTAAATGATGCCCTTAGCTCTGATTTGCTGATTTTAATGTTGTTCCAGGATCAACACACAAGTTGAATCAGAAACATGTCCTATTTGGTGAAGTCAGGCTAGGGCTATGGCAGTACTGCTAAAACACTATTTTGGAACTATTATTGGAGCTTGTATTCTTGTAATTTTCTAACTTTTCAAATAAAACAATGATGTAAAAAATGGAGTTTATGCTTCTCTATTATAATATACTTCACATATACACTTTAAATATACAGCAGCACTTCAAGGATTATTGCTTTTTCTTTATTAAAATTCATAAAGGTTTTCTTTCACAAACAGAGAACATGTTTAAAACTTTGTAAAAGACTGCATATGAATTAAATAATCCTTCAATCCCATACATATGATAGGCTTAAAGTTTGATCAGACAATTACTTGAAGTAAGTGATTCAGCAATGAATCTAGTTCAATTCAAAAAATGTCATGCAAACTTTTGCCTTCGTTTTTCTTTTCTACCACACATATTATACAGTGAAAAGAGTAAAGAAGATAAGTCCTTGAGTACAGATCTAGCCTTTCAGTGGAAGGAAAGCAGCTCCAGACCATTATATCCTCACTCTGGACAGTGAGTGCCAGTGCCTTGCGGCTAATGGCATAATGCCAGGATATTTTTGACAATCTGCCACCCAAACCTGCTCAGCCTCATGCTTCCACACGGTCAATCACACATCACAAAATCAATGACACACTGACACTTTTATGGCGTCATCTTTCAGACACAAATTCAATTCAGCAACAGAATGTGGGGAAAAAAATGCTTGAGAAACTCAAGGTAGGCCTCCATTAAACTCTATGAAATTTCAGTTACTGAACCATTGCACATTTACTAAATGGGACACTTTAAACTGACAGTTCATCTAAAATGAGAAGTCTTGTCATCATTTACTCACCCTCATTTAGCCATTTCAAACTTGTATGCTCTGGTACACTCTTCTTTCAAACATAAAGGAAGACAAGAAGTCAATGGTAATCAAAAACCATATAGGTTAAAATTTATATGCGGCATTGTTGCTCAATGGGTAGAGCTGACGCCTTACAGCAAGAAGGTCACTGGTTCGAGCCCCGTCTGGGTCAGTTGGCATTTCTGTGTGGAGTTTGCATGTTCATAAGGGTTTCCCTCGGTGTCCAAAGACATATAGATGAATTAGGTAAGCTAAATTGTCCGTAGTTGATGTGTGTATGTCCTAGTCCTCCAGCCTAACATCAATAGGTGCGGCTAAACATCAACATTGATATAAATGGCCCTGGGAGTAAGTAAGTAAGTAGTTTTAATTTAATTTAAAATATAATTTATATTAATTATACAGTATGTATGTATGTATGCATGTATTCATTCATTCATTCGCCATTGAAATGGCTTGGTTATCAACATTCTTATAAATAAAATATTTTGTGTTACGTAAATGATGCCAGAAATGTCATTTAGCCTCGACTACCCTTTTAAAAATCCTTCACTAAAATCCACATGTCAAATGCTGCCAGTGGCTTCATTGCTCAAAGCATTATTCAACCATCATTGAAAATTACAGAGACAAAATATTCAAAATACCTTCTCTTTCTCCCACATAACAGAATAAATCTGGCTAAGCAGGAATCCTGTTTCCTGATTACCACAGTAATTGCAGCCGGCCACCATTTCCACTAATATGACATAAGCAGGTGATACAACACTTATCTCATGCTGAATTCCCATTCCGCCTCAGCAGCTCGCCGGAGGATCCAGCAATGATGGGAAAATTCAAATCATGAGCATTAAGAAGCAGTTAGACGCTTTTCATCAAAGCCAACTAGGACCGCAGCGCTCTGACCGCTTTTATCGTGATCTGCTCCTGTTTGTTCCCTTAAATTGATTTCCGCTCTGCACTGGATTGTCAAAGGATGGAGAAGACGGGAGTTTGGGAGGGGTGTTTACCACCAGATATATTTATAAAAATCTGTAAGTTGCAGGGTGAGCACTTTGCTTCATGGAACATTAACAGTGATGGGTGTGAGTGGGTGAATAATTCATAATACGTACTGTAGCAGTGGTGAAACACACACACACACATGCACACACATACAAACACAGGTTTAGTTAAACTTGATCATCTTTACATCCAATTAAACAAAGAACATTACCGGACATGCAACATTACACAAATGCAATCTTTTATCACCCCTGTCATAAATGTTACTGCGGTTATTTGTGCTTGACTGGTGCTAATTAAAGCCCTGATGAGGGAACAGACAAAGCTTTATCGACAGAAAAAGAAAGCGATCATGTTTTCAACATCCATTATTTTTCTCCGTTGTTTTATCATTTTATACAGAGCTCATGTGGATTCTTCCATAAATAATTCACTTATCGTCTGTGCCACTCGATCAGTGGCCTTTGCCATTTATTTGCTTGTCTATCTATTTTAAGCAACTCAAATGGGTTTTTGCTGCTCACACTTATTGAAATGAGTTCATTAAAATGTTATAATGCTGCGCTCTGAAATGCAGCAAAAGATGTCAGTCAGTGGAGTTGTTGTGAGTCAGAGACTCTTGCTCTGTTCCAAATCTCTGTGAGCTGCCTACGAAGGCAGTATTTTAAGGCTTAATAGGCACACGCCAGACATGAAGGCTGGTGCAAAAGGTTGACAGAATAATTATGCAGCCTCTTAAAATACCTTGTTTTCATCAAA